>JAKSZT010053947.1:3147336-3164228 GCA_026826555.1 Tolypeutes matacus | reverse complement strand
AGAGGATACTTTGAAAAATTATATGCCAACAAGAATGACAATTTAGAGGAAATGGACAAGTTTCTAGAAACCAACAAACAGCCGACATTGATGAAAGAAGAAATAGATGAACTCAACAGTCCAATTACAAGTAAAGAGATAGACTCAGTCATTAAAAACCTCCCAACTAAGAAGAGTCAAGGACCAGATTGCTTCACAGCTGAATTCTACCAAACATTCCGGAAAGAGCTAACACCAATTCTACTTAAGCTCTTCCAAAAAATAGTAGTAGAAGGAATATTACCTAACTCATTCTATGATGCAACATAACCCTAATATCAAAACCAAATAAAGTTACCAAAAGAAAGGAAAATTACAGACCAATTTCTCTAATGAACCTAGATGCTAAAATCCTTAACAAAATACTTGCTAATCACATTCAACAACATATCAAAATGATTATACACCATGACCAAGTGGGTTTCATCCCGGGTATGCAAGGATGGTTCAATATAAAAATATCAATCAATGTAATACACCACATAAACGGATTGGAAGAAAAAAAAAAACATGATCATCTCTATAGATGCAGAAAAAGCATTTGACAAAATACAGCACTCTTTCCTCTTAAAAACAGTACAAAATATAGGAATAGATGGAAACTTTCTGAAAATGATAAAGGGTATATATGAAAAGCCCAAAGCTAAAATCATTTTCAACAGTGAAATCCTAAAAGCCTTCCCTCTGAGATCGGGAACAAGACAAGGATGCCCACTATCACCACTCCAATTTAATATTGTCTTAGAAGTACTTGCATGAGCACTGAGACAAGAAAAGGACATAAAAGGCATCCAGATCAGAAAACAAGAAGTAAAAATTTCATTATTTGCAGATGACATGATCCTATACATAGAAAGCCCTGAGAAATCTACAACAAGGCTTTCAGAACTTATAAAGGAGTTCAGTAATGTTGCAGGCTATAAGATCAATGCTCAAAAATCAGTAGCATTTCCGTACACCAATAACGAGCAAACTGAGGAGGAAATCAGGAAAAAAATACCATGTACAATAGTAAATAAAAGAATCATACCTAGGAATAAATTTAACTAAAGATGTAAAGGACTTATATCCAGAAAAGTACACAGCACTGTTAAAGGAAATCAAATAAGACTTAAATAAATGGAAAAATATTCCCTGTTCATGGATAGAAGACTAAACATCATCAAGATGTCTATCCTACTCAAACTAATCTACAGATTTAATGCAATCCAAATAAAAGTCAACACTATATTTTTTAAGGAACTGGAAATACTAACCACAAAATATATTTGGAGAGGCAAAAGGCCCCGAATTGCCAAAGATATATTGAAAAAGAAAAATGAAGTTGCAGGTAGGTATCACACTACCTGACTTTATAACATACTACAAAGCTACAGTGATCAAAACTGTATGGTATTGGCACAAGGATAGACCTACTGACCAATGGAACCTAATTGAGAGTTCTGATATAGATCCTTGCATATGCAGTCATCTGATATTTGACAAGGCCACGAAGCCCACTCAGTTGGGAGAGAATGGCCTCTTTAACAAGTGGTGGTTGGAGAACTGGATATCCATATCCAAAAGAATGAGAGAAGAATACCATCTCAAATCTTATACAAAAATCAAGATCAAAGATCCTCAAGATGGATCAAAGATCTAAATAGAAGAGCCAAAACCATAAAGACCTTGGAAGATAAAGTAGGGAAGCATGTACAGGACCTTGTAATAGGAAACGGTTTCATGAACTTCACAGTCAAAGCACGAGCAGCAAGAGAAAAAATAGATAAATGGGATCTCATCAAAATTAAAAACTTCTGCACCTCAAAGATTGTTATTAAGAAAATAAAAAGGCAGCCTACCCAATGGGAAAAAATATTCGACAATCATATATCTGATAGGAGCCTAATATCCTGCATATATAAAGAAATCCTACACCTTGAAAATAAAAGGACAAACAACCCATTTAAAAAATGGGCAAGTGAACTGAAAAGACACTTCTCCAAGGAAGAAATAGAAATAGCTAAAATGCACATGAAAAAATGCTCAACATCGCTTGCTATCAGGGAAATGCAAATCAAAACTACAAAGACACCCATCAGAATGGCAGCTATTAAAAAAACAGAAGACACTAAATGTTGGAGAGGATGTGGAGGAATCGGAACCCTCATTCACTGCTGGTGGGACTGCGGTATGGTCCAGCCACTATGGAGGACAGTTTGGCAGTTCCTCAGAAAACTAGCAATAGATCTTCTGTATGATCCAGCAATTCCACTGTTCGGTATATACCCAGAAGAACTGAAAGCAAAGACACAAACAGATATATGCACACCAATGTTCATAGCGGCATTGTTCACCATTGCCAAAATTTGGAATCAGCCCCGGTGTCCATCAACAGACGAATGGATAAGCAAAATGTGGTACATACATACAATGGAATATTACTCAGCTGTAAGAAGGAACAAAGTGCTAACACATGGAATAACGTGGATGAATCTTGAAGATCTTATGTTGAGTGAAGCAAGCCAGGCACTGAAGGATGAACAGTGTATGACCTCACTGATCTGAACTGAGGAAAGTGAGCAGTCTCTGAGAACTATTGTCTGAAAGATAGATTAACAAAGGAGAGTAAGAGAAGAGCAGGCTTTGAGCCATCACCCATATGGACATAATCTATGGTAAAGGGATAGAGTGTGGTTGCATGTTGGGGGATGGGGCAGATGAGTGGTGGTGTTCCTGGGTTTGGTGGTGCAGCACTGGTGGGTGGGTGGATTAGGAAGGGCAGGTTCAAATCCCCAGGGCATGTAACTGTGAATCTTGACATTGCATGGGTCGGGAGAGGGTGGTATCATGGTCCCTGGGGGGCTGGGGGGAAGGGAATAGTCAAGATCTAATGGGGTGTTTGGTGGTCATGGGGAAGGTTTTTCATTACCTTAGAGTAATGGACACAGGACATGTTAAATATCATGAAAATTATTAAACTGTATCATCTAAATTGTAAACTATACTGTAAATCATTGACAATGTTTAGTTGCTATATTTTGCTATCTGTATAACAGTTATAACAATGCTAACATCCAAAAAAAGGGGGGGGGGCGTTAATATGGGGTCGGGAAGGGAGGGTGGTTTGGTATCTGGGAGTCTCTGGCACTCCGTGTGTGTGATTTTGCTGTGACCTAAAACTTCTTTGAAAATTAAATGAAAAATTGGGAGACAATGGCGATTGAGAGCGGAAAGGTGTCACGGCACACCAGACATCTGATAACACAGTGATAAAAGGAAGGAAAGAAAAGAAAAGAGAAAGGAAAAAAAAATGAATAAATATATACATATATTTTAAAGGCATTTCCTTTGCTTTTTTGCCCATTTTTTTGAATGTCCCAATCCGCTAATTATATTTTATTTTGTTTTGTTTTTTGTTTGATTATTTTTTTTTCCTCCTCTCTTTTTTTTTTTTTTCTCCTGAGTTTCCTTATGTTTGTCTCTTGCATGTAAACTTATCATACTTGTTTCTTTTTCCTAGTAAGTGTATTTGATTATTTTATGGACTACATGTTCATGGAGGATTTGGATCACAGAAGGGTTACAATGGGTACTGCAGGGGATTATTGGTGGGGGGTGTCTGGGAGGGCAGTTTCATGGGAATTAGTTCATCCGAATATGCATGAAAGATATACAAAATCTTTCAAAAGATCAAAAGATGGGGCATGGTCATGATGGGTGGACAATCACACAATAAATGAGGGAATATGAATTCCTAGCCTGGAGAGCTCTGCCACAGTCTCCCAGGGAGCAGCAATAGTCCTCTGAGTGCAGGGACAGTGTCTGTCAAAAGAGGATGACCCCCTGATGTGTTCTTTTTATTGATGACTACTCTTGTGAATCTTTGCTCTTTCAACTGAGACTTAGCCTGCAGTTGTGGGGTGCCTAAGGGTTGCCACCTGATAGCCCCCTTGTTGCTCAAATGTGGCCTCTCTCTAAGCCAAACTCAGCATATGATTGCATTACCTTCCCCCCAACATGGGTCTCCCAGGGATGAGCCTCACTGGCAACGAGGGATTAATACCAAGTGCCAACTGGCAACACAACTGGAAAAAGACCTTGTATTAAAGGGGGAAAAGGTAAAGACAAATGAATTCAAGTGGCTAAGAGACTTCAAAGAGAGTCAGGAATTTATCCCAGAGGTAACTCTTACGCACACCTCAGTAGGAGCTCATAGACCATCTAAGCGCCTATCACCCCACACAGAGGGGCTCCTGTGAGCTCTGGAGAAACACAGGTCCTATATAATTTGGGATAGACCCAGAGACTGATGCCTTATCAGTGGGCTCTATTTTGGAATCTGTGCTCCTGAGAGTGACAGAATTGGACTCAAATAAGTCCTCCATGCACATGGTTCATCAGTCCCTTCTATTCAAACCTATATGTGATGCAGAAGTTTTTAGGTATAATTCCAGAGACTGGAGCCTCTGGCCTACCTATGTGCCAGGTGTGCGTGGAATCTCGGTAGAGCTGCAACTCCTACCCTACAGCTCAATGGACTCATCCAAGTCATCTGGCGAGGAGACAACGATGGGCAATGGACATCCCAGGGAATGGAGAGGGCCTGCATCTGCAGGCAGGATCATCCCACCCACCATATCCATGGGATATAAGCCCTCTCTCACTTGGAGGGGGAGTGCACATCACCATCCCAGTCCACTCAGGATTAGGGGAAGAACTATGGACTAGAGTGGACTTGATGGTATTCTGTTGTTCACATATGGTGATTCTAGTAATGAAAGAAATTATAAAAATGAGGTGGAGCCAGTGGCCACTTGACACTTTTGGGGCAGGGAGGGGACGAGCAGTTGAAATACAGGGGCTTCTTTGGGATTTGGTGGTTGTCCTGAGTACCGTTGTGTCAACCGATGTAGGCCATTTTAAATCAGCACACACCACTCAGAACTGTGTGGGAGAGAGTGTGGACTACGATGTGAACTGTGGTCTATGGTTGGTGGCAAGGCCCCAGGATGTGTAAGTCCATTGAGAGTGGTGGGCCACACTTGTGGGAGAAGTTGTGTGGGATGTGGTGGGAGGTGTGGGAGGTGGGCAACATGGGAATCCCAGTGGGTTCCGTGTAATATTTTGGGTAATCTAAGCACCTCTTAAAATATATTTATATATATATAGATAAATAACATTTTTGTAAGCAAATGCAAATATATGCATATATATTTATATATCATTTTGCAAATGTTGGTATGTATTGTGAAAATTTTGATTTTTACCCACAATAAAAAAAAAAAATTAATTAATTAAAAAAAAAAAAAAGAACAAAAGAACAGGACACATTCTGGGGCTCAAATAAAAAAAAAAAGGCACCATCAGAGATGCTTTTTCACCAAAGTCAGCTACTGGTGATCCTGTCATCCTGCTACATGGTGAGGCAAAATGGCAGCCAATCTTACCAAGGTCTCTGCCTTCCCTTCAAGGCTCACTGTCTCCTGGAACTCAGCTGTGGGTAGTGAGGCATTTGACTTGTCTCTTTCCAGGCCTCCTCTCTCAACCTCAGCTGCTCCAGTTTCTCCCTAAGCCCAGCTGTGGGCTATTAGGTATATGGCTCCTCTCTTCAGCTTTGGGCTTCTCTGGGGGCCTAGACTCTTGGGGGCTTAGTGTGTCAGCTTCAGTTGCTAGTGACCCTTGAATCTTCACTCTCACATAGCTGAGTCCAAATGGCAGAGGTCCCTTTTCTGTGTGTCTTCTTTCTCTCTGACTCCATTTATATAAGGCTCCAGTAACAGGGTAGAGACCCAACCAGAGTCCCACCTCACTGACATCACCTGATCAAAGGCAATATAATTTGGGAGTTGATATAGTTCAAATGGTTGAGTGCCTGCTTCCCAAGTATGAGGTCCTGGGCTATAATCCCTGATACCTCTTAAAAAAAAAAAAACTCAGTAATTGATCTAATCAAATTCCCTTAATCAAAGCTAAAGCAATCAAAGGATCTCTCACCCACAGGAATGGATTAGTTCAAAAATATAATCTATTCGGGAAGGGATCCATTAAATTCAAACTGAAACTGTCACAATACCAAAAAGAATTGAAACCAGAGACTCAAACAGATATTTATAGATATTTTCACCAATAGTTATAACAGCATTATTCTTGCCAAAAAATGGAAGAACACATGAATGGATAAACAAACTGGGGTGGAATATTCTTCATCTGTGAAGAGGAATGAAGTTCTGATAACATGAGACAACCTGATGAACCTTGAAATAAGCCAGACACAAAATGACATATGTATGATCTCAATGATATGAAATAATTAGAATAAGCAAACTCATAGTCAGAAACTAGAATATAGGTTACAGGGGCCAGGGCAGGGATAAGGAAGTGGGGCTTAATGTTTAATTGCACACATCATCAATATGATTACATCCCTCAAAGTTGACTGACTGCTCCTTTCAAATGACTCTGCTCTATACAGCCATCTTTTTTTTTCTTTTTTTAAAAGAAGCTTTAGATTACATAAATGTTACATCAAAAATATAGGGGGTGAAAATACAGGGGATTTTCACATACTCCACTCCCTCCTTCTCCTGCACTTCCCTCCATTAATATCTTTCATTGGTGTCACAACAATCTCCTTTCCTTTTTTTAAAGATTTCTTTCTTTATTTATTTATGTTTTATCCATTTTAGCCCCCTCCCCTCCCTTTTTTTTGGCTGATTTTTATGTCCATTCGCTGGGCAATTCTCTGTGTCTGTTTCCTGTACCCTCTTCTTATCCTTCTCCTCCTGTCTTCACCAGGATTGGATCCTGGGAACCTCTGAGAAAGAGAGAAGTCCTATCGCCTAGACACCTTAGTTTCTGGTTTTTCGGCAAGGCTCACTCTCCTGTTATGTCTTCATCTTGCTGCATGGCTCCGCAGGGCCTGGCAGCTCACTGGCTAGCAGGACCTAGTGGCCCGTGTGCTCTCTATATTTTTCTTTATTTTTAATGCGCTGGGAATGGAACCCAGGTCCTTCCATATGGGAGACAGATGGCCAACCATTTGTGCCACATCTGCCCTGACAACCATCTCTTTTTACATATTCAGGTTACGTCTCCCTATCTTTGCCTCTGGGTCTAGTGCCAATAACCGTTCCACTGTTACTAGCCCAAAATTGCTGCACCAGAGCCCTTGAGGCTCTTTACAACACCAACCCAACCCTTTGTAATCAGCCCCTTTGAAAATAATCCTTCTTCAATTTGCCTTAATTTGAGTGTACCATCTGTTTTCCTTAGGACTTTGATAAAATATATGATACTGGATTAAGTTGCTTAATCTTCATGAGTTTGTTTTCTCAATTATAAATGAAAATAATTTAACAATTACTCTTCAGATTATTCTGATGATGAAAAGTGATGCTTTAAATAGAGTTCTTGAATGAGAAAAAACTCAAAAATATAATCATTATGTTTATTTGTATTGTAAGGATTCAGTTCACTGTGTGCAATAGAAAACCCAACTAGAAGTGACATAATTAAAATGAATGCTTAACAACCATTAAAAGAAATACAAAACAGTATACTTTACAATTTAGATGATACAGTTTAATAATTTTGATGATATTTACCATGTCCTGTGTCCATTATTTTTAATACCAGGAACACAGTGGCTCAGCACCTGAGCAGCTAGAATAAAATAAAGTGAAAAGAACACAATAAATTAAAAATTTTTTTGAACAGAAAAATAACAAATGAATAAAAATCACAGCAAATTTTTTTTGCTATGATGAAATTTTCTTGATGAAAATTAAAAATAAAAGTTTTCTTGTATTAGAAAGAAAATTAAAAAGAAATACAAAACAGGATGGTTCCTGGGGTGGTTAATTCAGGTGCTTGACACCATCATCTAAGAGAGAAGTTTGTTGTATATTCTCAACCCTAAAAGGCATGCAACCTGATATCTGAACAATATCTGGAGGAAAAGGCAAGAATAGTCATTAGGGAACCAACTGTATTGAAACTATTATTAAAGTACATGGTAGTGAGAGGGCTTCTTGACATCTCTGTCACCTCCTGACCTTTCTCTCATAACATCAATGTGGTTGGGACTCAGAGATTCTAGCATGGTTGGCGTGAATAGAACACAGGCTGAATGAAAAGGAAAAATACCTTCAGGAAAACCAGTAAGTGAAGAAGTGCTGCTATATCTGGAGTGATGGTTAGGCTCATGTGTCCACTTGGCCAGGTAATGGTGCCCAGTTGTCTGGCCAAGCAAGCAGTGGCCTAATTGTTACTATGACAACATTTCATAGACTTGAATTACCAGTAAATTATTGTATCAATTGTTATTGTCATCTACAATCACCTGAAATTGGCTTCAACAATGAGAGATGTCTCATCCAAACAATTGAAGGCTTTAAAAGGAGAAATGATGGTTTCAGTAGTTAGAAGAGAAAATTTTCCTCTCTACTACACCCAGCCAATTTCTCCCCAGGAACTCATTGAAAATCTTCATCAGCATTCCCAACGTGCAGTGTGCCCCACGGAATCTGGATTTGTGCATCTCCCCAATCATGTGAGACAATTTTACAAAAAGCTTATCATATTTACAAGTGTCTCTTGTCTTTCTGTTTCCCTAGAAAATCCTGACTAATACTCTTGGTGACAATGATAAGCCCAGTTGTAGAAGGTATCCCATAACTTTGACAACAGCTTCTACTTTAGCCCCAACCTGATAGATCCTGTAGCCTATTCCCCACTGAAAAAGACAGTATCGGTCAAGGGGCTGGAGTTGCCAACATTAGAAAGTAACTCTGGCTAACCTAATCAAAACAAGCGGGCTTTCAACGGAAAGATATAAAGCAACTCAAAATCAGTGGGTGTGCTAGTGAATCTGTCTAGAGAAACAGAGATGACCCAAGAAAGATTAACTAAAATGAGTCCTGCCCTGGGGAGTCTGACAGAGAAAGGTCCACCACTGTGGCTAGTACTCCTGCCACTCATCATTATCATCACTGTCACTCATTGCAACATTTAACCTTTGAAATTTTGCAACTTGCTTCCAGATTTAAGGACAAAATGGGCATGTCCAAGTGAACAAGCCTATTTCATTTGCACATACCCTAATGGCCGAGGCATAAGGAAAGAAAACCAGGCCCCTCTGAGCTTCCATTGGCTCCCTTGTAAACCACAATGGTGTAATCTATTCTAAAAGTATATCCAACTCTATTACTTCCCTGTAGGAGATCCTTCCTGGGACACACAGCACCCACGATCCAGCTCCTACTAACCTCATTTGGTTTAAGAGTAAGAGATATCCCTCCCTCATTTAACCCTAGCTGCAGTGACCTTCTTTCCTACCATGCCCCACAAGCTCTCTCCCACAGCAGCACTTGCACTGTTACTTCTATCAAGATTCTTCCCCAACCCCTGCTGCTCATCAGCTAACCCTTAGTCAACCTTTAGGACTCCATCAAAATGTTACATTATCAGGGAATTTTACCACCTCTTCATGACTGAGCTAGTATCCAACTGTTTTCCAGCAATCTTTAATTCTCAGGGCTATCACTTTAATACTAATTCCATCCAGTCTGTCTCCCACACATTAGCCAGTTTCTCACTCTACTCAGTGGGCTTCAGTAAGACACAAATCACTAGAAAGAGACTGCAGAACTTGAAGCTAATTTAGATTGTACATACAGAACGCATTTTTTATCCAAACACTTCACCTCACCCCCCAGGTGAGGGCTATTACCAGAGTGGAAAGTTTCCGTTTGAAACTGAAGCTCCTGAATTATAGCACAGAACTCCCAAAGTGAAATGCTTGACTAGAATCTGGCACCCCAACATCACAAGGATAGGTGAACTATGTCTATATATATAGAAAGGAAGTTCAAGCAGTGGAAGTTCAACATTAAGTAATGTTGTTTAAGGATTAAACTCTTTATTTACTAATCTTTTCCATTTTGGTGCTTCATTGCAAATTTAAGCTGCAGAACATAATTTATGAGATAAAGTGGGTTTTATAAATAAAGTTGAGGACTGCATTAAACATGTTAGATGATAAATGGAGACTGTAGGACCATGGATTGTGTGGTCTCTGTAACTTACAGGTGTTAACCCCTCATCTCCTTCTGACACTTTCTTCTGCCCCTCTAGATTGTAAAGTCCTGTGACCATGATGTACTGAACATGGGCGCCTCCAAACTGCCCATTATAGATGGAGAATTTTACAAGAAAGTGTTTTGGGTTCAAGAGCAGACAGCTTACCCTGGCTTTTCCAGTGGTTATTTATACAAACTGTACTGTATGGGCTGTTCATGATTCTTGAAAGTTAACTAAAAATTAAGTTTTCTTACCCGTATCGCAAACAAAATCAGCTTCCTGCATCAGTGATTCTAACAATGTCTTCAGTGTAACTCACAGATTGGCAGTAAGAAACCAGCTACAATCAATAGAATGTGAATTCACTCAGCATGGCACTCCTTTGATGCCCTAAATATTCCTAGAATGCATAGAATCATGTAGCAAGCATCTTACTGAAATATTTTTGTATATACTAGAACAAAAGAGTTCACACAATTTAATGTCTTATTTTTTCTATTCTCAATTAAGTTTGTAGAGCAGAAAGAATGCAAAGTTCAGCCACTACTGAAGAAAAATACAAAGAATATGTGGAAGAAATATTATTTATTCTGTCCAAATCTCTCTCCTAAAAACCAGAGCCCTTAACTTTCAGGTCTAGATGTGGCAAGAAAGTTTTGGGGCCCTCTGATGTTGGAGACCTTGAGAAGTTGGGTGTGTTTGCTGCTTTAATGTGAACCAGTTAGGCAATGTCTGGATAGCTATTTTTCAAAGAACTGTAATATCAGGCAGGAGAGACCTCAGTAATCAACCCCGGGTCTGAAGTCTTCTGGAACTATACTCAAGGCCTTCTGTTTGTAGTGGTTCTGAGCACTATCCAAGAGGCGAGCCTCCTAGACCTTGGAGGATCAGAAATCAGCAACATAATATGCTCACTTGGGTTAACTGACTTGAGAGCAAGAAATAGAGAGAGGGAAATGTAGACATTTGAGTCAGTGAAATTAAATGGAAAATAAATGTTTGTCTGGTTTCAAATTAAAATACAATGAGCCCACATCCACTTGTCATCTTGTAAGTCCATGCTTATTCTCCAAGTTACATATGTCACTTGAGTCAGGGACATAGTGAACAATCCTACATGTGGTATACAGTTTGAAGTCAGTGCAATAGTCACCTTCTTGCTCACTATAACAAAATTTTGATGGTCAATTCTAGTGTGATTTTCAGGAGTTTTACAAATGAAAAATCTGGTGGCAACTATTAACAGGTGTGACTTATTCTCACCAGCACAGATCTCTCTAAACACGAACATTTTTAAATAAGAAAAGATATTGCAGTTCTTCAAAAGTTATGCTTTCCTTTTCTGATGTTATTTCACCCACCTTGACAGATATATAAATTTCCTTAGGTTCTTAACTCTTTCATGTAGCTCTCTCCTCCAACACTCTTTAGGACCATTGGGAAAAAGGCTATGTAAATTTGATTCCTACCCACCTCACACTCTTACATATTGTCTCTAAGTGACCACAAAATTTAATATCACCTCTGGGAAGAAGAACTTAAATGGCTCTATCTAGTCACCCATTCCTTACTAAGAAGTAAACTTACAGTGGAAGTCTTTATTCCCACCCCACTTGAAATTAACACAACTGCAACTTCCTATGTGTTTTTACTCAAGCATAATGGTGAGAACAGAGCTCAGGTTTTACAATACAGAAGCATGTAAGCTTCATGTGAAAATATTTTGCTCACATTCCTTCAAACTGCCCATTTCATAAGTTGATTACAGCTAAATTAAACTTGCAATGGTAAAAAATACATAATTGAGTGTATTAGTTCCCAGTACAATTAGTGATTGATTCATGATTTCCAAATGGTAATAGCCAGTACACAAATTGGAGAAGAAACCATTGGTTAGCTTAAGTTCCAACTAGCTACCTTTTTTTGAGGGGGGTGGGCCCTAAGAAAATAATGGGCTTAAAATTTAATACCTTGATGACTCACATAAATGTAATATGTCTAACTGCACAGAACACACATGCTTCAAAAAAGGAAGGCTAACAAAACCTAAAGTTTTTATTTCACAACCACTTTTTCTGATTCTCTCACTGCTGCTAGAATTGAAAATCTTCATTGTCCACAAATACAGCATTCAGACTTCCTATATCTAGAGTAAAGGAACACAGAGTTGCAAGAGGTCTGGACCCATAGTATTTTCTGGTGATAAAAAGGGGAAAGATTTCTCTTTGATAGTCTGTGTCATTTTTCACACTTAACTGGAATGCCCTTAAGCTCTCCATCATCTCCAAACTTTTTTATGTAGGATCTAACCTAGGACAAAAAAAAACCCCACTCATCTCTCATATAGAGCATTTAATTGGCTGTGGAGGAGTGGGAGGAGAGGTATTACAAAGGCACCAACCATGCACATTTTGCTCAGCCCAGAAATGGCTTCTCTATCTCAGCTTAATGGCAAAGACATGTGCAAAATGTGGGGAGTGAACACTGGCTCTAACGAAAAGACATCTGGGCTGGCTTTTCATGAAGGGGAGTATTTCTCAAGATACAACTGACTTAAGCTCTATAATATGAAAGGAGCTCTTGTCACTATGAGTAGTATAAGAGCTGCCTCCAAGAAGCCAGAAATGCCCACGTCCCATACCCTTCCCAGATATGGTTAGTATCTTATGCAGAGTTAATGGGAACAGGAATTTTTTTTCTCATGACTACCAACATCTATATCTACACACAAATTCAGACACTCACACGTACATATCCATCTTCAAAAAAGATTTTTCTCCCCATGACTATAGGGTCCTAGAATCCAGCCACCCACAGGCTCAAACACAATTATTATTAACTGTGTAGATCTACTCTCAATATACTATATAGAGCTCTTATCTTGTCTCACATAATGACTGGGCAGGAACAATGAATATGGATAATCATAGTGAATTAGTTTTTGTCTTAAGTCCAATCTACTCAGCAATGTTCTTAAGTCCACGGTCTGGGAGAGGTTCTGTGGGGACAATATTTTGGATGACGTGAGGGTCCCAGCCCATTGTGGTAAGGAAAGAGTGATGGAGTGAGGACCAAGTATTAACCCTCACAAAGTCATTATGGGCTTGGCTTCTAAACCTAGAAGAGAAAAAAAGAGGTTTGGGCATGGTGAAGACCAGAGGAAATAACATGTAAAAGGTCTGGAGAAGAAAGTGAAACCAACTCATCCAGGGCACATTTTAGGGGTGTTTTATACACACTTCACCAAATGTACAGCCTCATCACCAGCAGAGCAATGTAGCTTTCCACAGAGGAAAGTATCTATCATCCAGTCCAGTCCTCTATTGTTATAGATGAAGAAATGGTGGTTACAGTGAGGTAGTGATATGGGTCAGAATCAGCAGCACATCATGGCAGAGATCAAAGTACAAGTCTCTTGCCTTGTATCTTTCACCCTACAGCAAGCTCCATTTGGTATATGGGGTTCTTTAAGTGATGATTAGACTGCCCCCTTGTGGAAGAAAGCAGTAATGCCAGGCTCAGAATTACCACCCGCCATCCATATTCCTCCTCCAGCAGGGACAAAGCTGGTTGTGGGTCAGCCCCAGCAACAGGGAGATGGTCAACAGTCTGCATTGCTTCCATCAGGAGTAGATGGAAATTTTCCTTTCAAAAGAGATAAAGCATTATGCTGAAGATAAGACCCAGCCGCCTACTGCTCCCCTGCCCTGACCCCTGCTTACAGGATTCCATTTCACACTTATACTTCAGAAAGGCCAGAGCCTAGCAAAGCAATTGAGCAGTCTTCACTGACAGAGGCCAGCTGGGAATACTAGGAGGGGGAAAACAGGATAGTGTAAGGTAAGGCCCATGGATCCCAAGACAAAACCCTGACTGAGCCCCCCGTGAACCCATACCACACTATAAAACAGCCCAGGGGGGGAAGTGCCCTCATGGCCGCTTTGTAAGGTTAGGGTCTGGTTACCCCTCAAGTCTGCATCACAAGCTCCAAGGAAAACTGAGGGAAGTGGGCACAACCAGCATTGAAAATCCTCCGGGCAACTAACCAGCCCATTTCATCCTTCCTTGCAGGTTCAGTAATGACCCTAGAAATATCTAAGGGAAATAAAGCTTTTCCAAACACATGGTCCTAAGCCTAAAACAGTCATTATTTTGGGTGTTGAGCAGGAATGGGACCACATCTTTGCCATATTCAGAGAGAGACTCACAACCCCAAGAAGGACTATGTTCTTAAGAGACATTTGTTGTGTGCAATCTGGGCTCTTAGCCTCAACATAGATGCTACACCTACTATCCAGCTCATAAGACTCACCCAGGACAACTATGTAGGAGGATGATAATGGACAACTACCATACCAAGGAACCAATATACCTTATAACTGCAATTGAGTCCCATCCATCAGCCGTATGGGACTGAAGCCCCCTCTCAATTAGAGGTGCAGTGGGCACCACCATCCGAGAATTCTCAGGATTGGAGAATGAACTATGGACTAGAGTGGACTTACTGGTATTCTACTTTAGACTTATTGTGATTCTAGCAATGCAAGAAATTTTATCGTTGCAGTGGAGCCAGTAGCCACTGGAGGTTCTGCGGACAGGGAGAGGGAAACAGGTACAGTACAAGAGAATTTTCTGGACCAGGGAATTGTCCTAATTGGCGTTGCAATATATAATACAGGCCATTATATATCTTCCTACAACCTACAGAATTAGTCTGGACAGAGTGTAAACTACAATGTAAACCTTAATCCATGCTTAGTGGCAATGCTCCAAAATGTGTTCATCAATTGCAATGAATGTGGGAAATTGTGGGTGTGTGGGTCGCAGGCATGTGGTAATCCTCCATATATTTTACGTGACATTTGTGTAATCTAAATATCTTTCAAAAAAATTAAAAATGTTAAAAAAAGAGTACATAAATATAATAAAATACATCTAAGGTTTTCTGTTTAAGATGATGTATACTTTATGAAATGTAGGTTGATGACAGTGCAATAATGTGAAAGCTATTTTATCAATAAATTGTAAAATGAAAAAAAAGTTTTGCTTTTTAACGTTTTTTTATTGGTATAAGTCATATAATTTCAAATAACAATAATAATGGCAAACAGTATAATAATATATAAAAATCACTTATCAGGTTAATATATAAGGAAAAAACATTAGAAATGTAGGAAGATCCTTTCCATACTCTCTGAAACTTGGAATTTTCTCTATGCTCTGAGATAATTCAGAGGCCTAAAGAGAAATTAAGGGCCATATATTCAGGGTTTTCCCGAGAAGGGATACCCTGTTCATTTCAAAGAGGAATTGACCATGGAGTATCTTCATTCTATGACCCGCGTTTGAAGTTGCTGGAAGTCCAGGTCATGTTGGGTTCTCCCGGATTCACTGGCCTCGGTGATACTCAGATGAAGGGCAGAGTAGTTGACACCACCTTGGCAGCCCTATGTGGAGAGAAGAAAGCAGGACTGTTTAAATCCCCAGCCCATGCTCAAGGGAGGGATTCTGCAGGTAGGTTTGGAGCTACACACAGGTTTTAGAAAATTACTTTGTGCTGTGGTGGTTCTTGGACCTCATCAAGTGTCTCCAGAGTTTTTCCCATCTTCAGCATTGCGTCTACTTGTTGAAAGGGTTTGTGTCTCTCTTGCTGTAGTTCATGGACCAAAACAGTTAAATCTCTGTTCAGCATTTCTTTCTTTTCAATGGCCTTTCTGTAGGTTTCTATGAGGCTGGAGAATCTTAAACTCTCTTTTTCTTTAGTTTAGGGCTTCCTGCCCTTTCTCTCTTGCTGGTTGTGTAAGAGGAGCCAAGGATGTAGTTGGTGCTGTAAGCTGTGGAGGCTCAAGCTGCCCTCAGTGCTCCCAAGCACCAATGAAGCTTCTCCCAGCTTTCTCTTTTGCCAGGGGTAGGGGCAGAGCCACAGCTGTGTGGAATAATCCAAGTCATGCAGGCCTAGACTGTAGTGCCCAGAAAGACTGATGAAGCTTCACGCCCCTTTCTCCCCTGTCTGGGGCAGGGATGGAGCTGCAGGTGTGGGCAGCAATCTGTGCAGAGCAGGTCCAACATGACCACAGTTGCCCCAATAGATTTCCAATTATTCAGTCTGTGTCAGCCAAATGTACCTGCAGTTACCTGGATAGGCTATTGCAGGGCACACCAGCTTCCTCCCTGTTAGAGGTAGGGCTGAAACATAGGCTAGGCCTGCATGCCAATCTGAGTGAAAAAATTGTTCTCTATCGCCACCATGACTTTCAGTCAGCCTGGCTAACCCTCATGCTGGGGGTGGAGTCAAAATGGCAGCTACAAGCCTCCTTCCATCTTGGATTGGTTCAATATTCATCTGATCTTAGGATAATATTTTAGGCAGCCCAACTGACTAATCAGTAGCTGACATTGGTGGCCAACTGTCTCTTCCGCCCCTGTTTTGGGGAGGTGGAACTTCCAATTCCTGCCACAGATTAGCTCCTGGGGTGGCTTGCACCGCCAAAGTAGGATGATCACCGGCCTCTGCGGTATGGCCTGTTATTTCCCAGGGAGGATGGCACAGCTCCCCTTAACTTCTTCCCTGTCAATGGTGGGCCTGGGGCTTAGGTGAGCAGCAATCTGATCTTGATGGAAAGAAGCCTGACCCTACCAGCACTGTGATTCTCATCAGCCCCGTGTCCTCTGTGTCAGTCAAGGAGTTAAGATGGTGGCTACTGGCCTCTTTCTGACTTGGACAGGTTCACCTTTAGCTGTTCTTAGGATTATATATATATATATATATATATATATATATATATATATAT
>JAKSZT010053947.1:2877964-3146936 GCA_026826555.1 Tolypeutes matacus | reverse complement strand
AAGGACCAATGAAGCTTCTCCCAACTTTCTCTTTTGCCAGGGGTAGGGACAGAGCCAAAGCTGTGTGGAATAATCCAAATCATGCAGGCCTAGAGTGTAGTTGCCCAGAAAGACTGATGAAGCTTCACGCCCCTTTCTCCCCTGGGACAGGGATGGAGCTGCAGGTGTGGGTAGCAATCTGTGCAGTGCAGGTCCAAGATGACCACAGTTGCCCCAATAGATTTCCATTCATTCAATCTGCGTCAGCCAAATGTACCTGCAGTTACCTGGATAGGCTCTTGCAGGGTCTGCCAGCTTCCTCCCTGTTAGTGGTGGGGCTGAAGCCTTGGCTAGGGCTGCAGGCCAATCTGGGTGAAAGAAATTGGTCTCTACCACCACCATGATATTCAGGCAGCCTGGCTAACCCTCATGCTGAGGGTGGAGTCAAAATGGCAGCTACCAGCCTCCTTCCGACTTGGACAGGTTCAATATTCATCTGTTCTTAGGGTATTATCTTAGCCAGCCCAACAGACTAATCAGTAGCTGACATTGGGGGCCTGTTGTCTCTTCCTCCCCTCTTTTTGGGAAATGGAGCTTCCAATTCCTGCCACAGAATAGCTTCTGGGGTGGCGTGCACTGCCAAAGTAGGATGATCACCGGCCTCCGTGGTGTGGCCTTTTATTTCCCCTCAGCTTCCTGCCTGTCCGTGTTGGACCTGAGGCTTAGGCTAGAGCAGCAATCTGATCTTGATGGAAAGAAGCCGGTCCCTACCAGCACTGTTATCCTCAGGCAGCCCCGCTTCCCCTGTGTCAGTCACGGAGTTAAGATGGGGGCTACTGGCCCCTTTCTGACTTGGACAGTTTCAAATTTAGCTGTTCTTAGGATTATCCTTTTTTTTGCACATAAAGTGTTTATTTTAAATGTTTTAAGGATAGGATAGAGTTACATCATAATTATAAAAATTACTTACAGAATTAACAGATTTATATTGTTTATATTTCTAAATGCAGAGAACAGGGAACTGTCTACACATTGTATAAAGTAAAATGAAAATTTAAAATGAATTCAAGTTCTAAAGGTGAGGTCATTTACCTAATTTTAAAATGTGAACTCGAAGACCTCTGAACTATAACACATTCATTCAAACTGCACTAATGATGTAAAATTTAAAAAGCGCAGAATTTCCAAGGAACCACAAGCATTTCCACCATAATTACATTCTGTTATAATAATTGTTTCTGTTTTGTCTTTGGAGAACTTTCACTTTTTTAAGACAATCAGCTTAAGAATATTTTTAGGCACTACAATTTGTGACAATCAAAACAGTCTTCTAATGGGTCTACGGCTTTCAAAATTTCAAGTCCAATGCACTTTGGGGTTTGGCACATAAAACAATAATAGAAATTAAATCAGTTTTTAGAAATTATTGTGATTTTTTTAAAAGAATACACAGTCCCTTCCAATGCTGCATGACATATCCAAGTTGACAATTACATTCTGTTGGCACTACATTTGCTTCACCAGTGCATTTTTATCCTACAACCACTAAAACAGCATGGTAAGCAAATATACAGAAAACAGAAAAAAGAAAAGAAAAGATAAAAAACAAAAAACCTAAGTATCTTTAACACGCTATTTAGTTACATTGAACATTCTACTTAGAATAAAGCATGCAAAAAAGATTGGTCTGATTTTCAGATTTTTCTTTGAAGTTTTACATAACAGCCTGACATCTCTCTCTCTCTCACACACACACACACTCACACGCACACGTACGCACACACAATACAATAATACTATAGCAGGTAATAGAGAAAGGCCAATAAATTTTGTAAACAGATTCATGTCTTATGTTGTCACAAGCCCGTTGATAATTTTGGAAATTAACGTTGAATTCCTAGAATAACGAACCACATTCAGGATACAAGGAAAATGCAAGCAATGCATGCAGATCTGAAACATGAGCCTAAAATGAAGCCCTAAACAAGGAGCTAGGGAATGGACTTAGCCACAGCATCAATAAATGTGGTTTAAAGCCATCAAAAGAAAGAATAGGGAAAAAAAAAAAAAGGAAACAGACAAAAACCCTTCCCCTTTCCCTGACCTAAAAGCAATAAATGGAACAATTATTAAAATAATCAAGTCAAATTCTTCTGCAGATTGGTAGATTATGTGGTGTATAAAGTTACTTAAGTTGCTTGCAGAAAAACCACAATGCAAGTCATTAAGTAATGCTAAAACTGTTTCAGTTGACCCAACCCTCAGGATACTCCAAGATGAACTTTATTTTTCAGCCCAAATTCACTGTACCATGTTATGCATATTTTTTATGTGTACTAAATACACCCACTCACTGTGTGCCAAAAATATCAGCTTGGGCTCATGGAGTCAGGCTCAGCGTTTGGATTTACATGCAGGACTCCTAAGAGTAAATAGAAAACATACAATAGATCTACAGGATGAAACTTGCTCAAAAGCTCAAGAAACATTTATGCCTTGGGTTCTCAGTGCTTTCACAGTGCATTGAGAAGCTTGCCTTTGGTTTTCTGAGGTGAAAAACTGGGCACAATGCAACTGTAGTCATGGACAGAAAATTGAGATACTGTATTTACATAGTGAGTAGTTCTTACCATCTCACAGCATGATGAGGCACAAACTTTAAGGCTAAAATGGGAATAGAGCAAAACATGGGGAGGAAGGCCTTTAAATTACTGAAACTCTAACTTCAACACCAGTCACAGGAAAGAAGTCACCTAGACCTCTGGTGCAAAACTTCTGGTGAAGGACAGCACTTATGTCTAACCTTCTGCCTACTAAATAAACAAGATCAATTCTCTGGTCTCATAAATTGCTACATGAGACTGGTTTCACATAGTGCCTTTCTCCGTGCTTTCAAACCACCAAGGTTCATCCAAAACAAAGAGATATGTGGCAATTTCGTTCCTAAACCAATGAATTTTCCTGTTCTATTTTGGTTTAAAACTACCTTGCAGGAATAAACCATGAAAGGGTTCTGTGGCTAAAGGCTGCTATTATTTATACCCACAAGCTAACATGGATGACTGAACCTTATATGGTAATATACCACTGACATGCAAAATCCTAGAGTCCACTGAATGGAATCCACATTAACATCAGACCTGAAGCAAGAACATACAACACCACAAAAGGCTTCAAAAGATTTAAGCTGTTATTTGTCTAGACATTTTTTGTGGGGAAAAGCCAGGGGTTAAAAGCCTTCCGACCATAACAATATATCAGTAAAAATAACGACGATGACAACAACAACAACAACAACACAAAACAACAAAGAATCCCCAGAGAACTTGTTAGAAGGCAATGCCATACTTAAAACTTACATTTCTAATATAAAAGCAATGTGTTCTCCTAGAAACTTAAAACACATACACACAAAACACTGATGTACTGTTGCCTTTTAAATTCATTCATCCAGGTTACTAATATGTACAATATAAAAGACCAAATGTAACATCCAAACTGTACCTGCATTATACCATGTGGACCAAGTATCTGGGTTTTCTAAAAGGTATTAATGATTTTAAATGTTTTAACAAAAATTACAATGCTTAGAATTAAAGGAAGCCTTTTACCCAGAGTTCTAGCCAGTTTGTACAACTTGTACTGTAGGTCTTAACTATTCAGGTGTTTTTCATGTTTTGACTTTTAAAGAGACTTAACTCCAGATTTAAAAGTTGCACTCAAATTTTCACTTTTAAAACAGATTGAACATTCCTACATGCATTCTGTGCCCAATCTTAATTTAAAATTAAAATTATAGTAGAGTAAATATGATTAACTTGGTTCAAGCACTCCTGTTAAATTGGCAAAAATTATTTAACACCTATCCCAATCCACAAAGAAAGGACTGCCAACAGTGTGTGTGTGTATACATATATCTATGTGTATACATATAGTACATATGTAAACACATAGACATATAGATAGGTAGACATAGATGTATATCTCAAAAATGTAGTGACAGAAATACCAAACTATGCTTGCATTGTGGCATCAGTATAAAAGAGTGTTATGGTGAAGGGGAAATGGTTACATTCTATTATAGTTTTAGATGACTATGATACTAGCTTAACTTTTACCAAATGTGTCTGTAACTCCCCCTGAAACAGACGGGCTTCTTTCAAGAGGAACGGGCTCCTTAAACAAAATGCTTTGTGTTCACATATATCTGTACTATTCAGAACAAAACAGTTTTGCTGGCAGAGATTGTGGGTTTGCAGGGACATTTTATTAAACTGGAAAGCAATCAAGTCTTTATATCTACAAATTTTATATTTAATAGTTCTACGAATTTGGAAAAGTTAATGATGACATCTAGGAGGTTTTCACCAAATCGTACACATAAATTCGGAAATCATCATCAAACTTGATGAAATAGACAGATGGTTTGGCTTTTACTTGATGAACAGTCATGCCTGTCCATTTTGAGCCATCTTCTTTGGCATGTTCCACATGTTTTCCTGTAAGGTTGTCCACAACTTCTCCTGGTTCCCCTTCTACTGGAGGAGAATCATTAGAAATAGGCTAAATGAGAAGGTCCCCTTCTTTATAGTCATCTAAGAGCTGATACATATACAAGACAGGATCTTTCTCATAGGTTATGTAAAACCATGTGTTAAATATAGGCGCGCATGCTAAGACCATTCCCTTCCATTCATCTTTAGAGCCATCTTCTGTCTCAAACATATGCTCCACTGCTTTGCCAATAATTGTGTCTGCTAAGTGTACATCACTGATTCGAGATATTGTAACTCTATCAGGGAGGACTTCAAGTGCAGAAACTCTTTCATCTTTACTAAGTTCTAGTCCATAAACACAGTCAAAACCATCGTATTTTAAAAGATACGTAGAAGGATTTACAGGAACCTGATCCAGAACTGTTCCTGTCCACTGTGCAACAGGTCCATTCCTCTCTTTTCACCCATGTTGAATTCTGCAGCCTACGATGTTCCGCCGTGGCTAGGAAACATGATTGCTGGGCCCCACACTACTCCGATGTTTTTTGTGGGAAGTTCTTTTCTTCATCATGTTTGCAGATACACCAGCATGTCCTGCATCAACTCTTGAACACTGGCCAGGTGTCTTTCCAAATGGGGTTTCATTCATCTGTATTTAAGTGAGCAGCAGAGCTGTTGGACTAGGGTGAAAACTCAATAGCCTCCAATTTGAAACTTTTCACAGAATTTCAATGTTTTTAATAATCCACCATTCAAGAGACTCTTTTACTACTTCAGCAAAAGCACTTAAAGCACACAAGCTCTATGGCAGGCTGCCGTGTGCAAGGACCACAGGGACTTCCGCTGTCCCTATTCTCAGCCTCCCCACCCTGGTCCCAACCTGAGCCAGAGGGTACTTCCCCACCCCTGCCAAGCCTCTCTTTAGGATTATACTTTAGCCACCAAATTTACTAAACAGTAGCTGAAGATGGTACCCTACCGTCTCTTCCTCCCCTGTTTTTTGGAAGTGGAGCTTCCAATTCCAGCCGCAGAAAACCTCCCCAGGTGGCTTCTGCCTTCAGTGGAGGTTGGCACTGGCCTCAGTGGCGTGGAGAGCTCTACTTACAAATCTTCTCTGCAGATGGGCACTCTCCTCCTTCCATTCATTCATAGATGTTACAGGATGCACTTCTGGTCTCCTGGAGGCCCCAAACAAATCCTTTAGTTAGTCTGGGTGATTACTAAATGTCCTGTAGCAGGATCTGATTCTAGGAACACCTTACTCTGCTGCCATCTTGCTGGTTGTCACGTCTTCCTTTATTTATTAACTGATACTATTTAGATTAGGAAAAAAATGTTACTTTGACTTGGAACTTAAATTTTGGGAATTCACTCTCACTGTGATAAATAAAATTTGCCAAGGATGACGTAAGTGTTCTACATGATCTTATAAAGATGGTTACAGAACCTGTTGAATTGCATCAAAGTTTATTAAACTGTTTGCTACAAAATATAAACCTTAATATAAACCATTGAACATGGTTGGTAGCTATGTTTCAATATTTGTACATCAGATCTAACAAACTTGCCATCCACTTATAAATACTATTAATAGGGGATGGGGAAAGGGGGGGAGATGTTGGGTATAGAGGGGTCCCCCATATTCAGCATGGGGCATTTCTGTAAAGTCCTAAATCTTCTTTGAGGACAAAATGGAAAAAGGAAGACACTGGGGCAAAATAAGGAAGAAAATGTCACTATACATATAAAACAACAGACCTTACACTGAATAAATTGCAAAATATCAAAAACATTTTTTTAAAATAATTTGTCATTATTTGTTATTACCCTCAATTTATATTTTTTACTTCTTTTTATTCTTTTCAATTGTTTTCTATTTTATTTCTTATTTTTAAAATGATCATTATTATTTCATTTTCTTATTAATTTTATTTGGCTATTTATATAGGCTTCATTTTGGAAGAAGTTTTGGTCACAAAAGGAATACAATTGTGGCAGGGGAGGATCATTGTACAGAGTGGTTTTTATGTGGGAATAATGGGAGGCAACTCTCCTGCGCAAACATATAAGGCATAGAAATGTGTTCAAATCTACATGGGGCATTATGACGGTGAGTGGAAATTCCCAGAATAGCCAAGGAATATCAAATTACCATCCTGGGTAGCTCTGCCACATTCTCTAATGGATCAGCAAGAGTCCTCTGAATACAGACAGGGGCAATGGCTATTAAAGGAGGATGGTCCATGCATGGGCCTTGATATTGATGACTGTGCATATACAACTGTACTCTTGAAGATGAAACTTAGCCTAGTATAGGGTGCCTAAGAGATGCCTCTGGGAGCCTCCCTGTTCTCAAATGTGGTGTGTCTCTAAGCCAAACTCATCATATAAATATATTACCTTCCCCCAAGCATGGAACGTGACTCCTGGGGACGAGCTTCCCTGGCAACGAGAAATTACAACAAAACTCAAACTAGCAATGCAACCAGAAAAAGACCTTGACCATAAAGGTGAAAACAAAAAGACAAATGAGTTTATATGACCAAGAGACTTCAAAATGAGTTGGGTAGACATTCCAGAGGTTACATTTATGCATGCCTGAACAGGATTTATTTGAATGCCAAATTAGATACTACCCCAAATAGCAGGGATCCTGTAGGCTCTGGAGATATTCAACATTAGTCAGCACAGATAGATCAGGAGTTTGGACCTTGTCAGTGGGACCTACTTTGGAATTTATGTGTGACAGAGTTGGACTCAGTTGTGGTTTCCCTGCTCATGGCCCTTCTATCCTTCTATTTGAACCTATAATTAGTACTAGAGATAGTATGTGTACATCCACGTCACATAAATCTTTGGTCTATACATGTACCAGCTGGACCCTGAATCTCTACAGAGTTGCAACACCTACTAAGCATTCCATTAGTCTCAACCAGGACAACAAACAAGGAGGTGGTGTTGAACAACTACCATACCAAAGTACCAAGAGTTTCTACAACTGCAAGCAAGCTAATCCATACATTGCCCCTATGGGTTTGAAGCTGCCTCTCAATTAAGGTGGAGTGGACATCACTGTCACACAATCCTCAGGATTGGGGAATGAACTATGGATTAAAGTAGACTTATTGGTATTATAATATAGACATATTTTGATTCTAGTAATGGTAGAAATTATATCATTGATGTGGAGGCAGTAGCTACTGGAGGTTCAGAGGGCAGGGAGAGGGAAAAACAAGTATAATCTGGGTGCATTTTTGGGATGTGGGAATTCTCCTACATGATAATGCAGCTACAGATGCAGGCCATTCTATATCTTCACTTAACCTACCAAATTGGGTGGCAGAGAGTGTAAACTACAATGCAAACTATAATCAACATTAGTGGCAATGCAATAAAATGTGCTCATCCATTTCAATGAATGAAACTCTCTAAAGAAGTATGTTATTAACGTGGGAAAATGTGGGAGGTGCAGTAGCAATGCATGTGGTAGTCCACCATATGTTTTACTTGACATTTCTTAATCAAAGAATCTTAAAATATATATAAATTATTTTTAAAAAACAAATAAATATAATTAAATACATTTCAGGTTTTCTGTTTAAGGTGTTGTGTAGTTTATAACATAGGTTGGTGACAGTGAAATGGTCCGAAAGCTATTTTAAAGTAAATTGTAAAATGCAAAAACAAAAATTGTGCCTTTCCTCTTTTTAAAATGTTTTTATTTTTATACTTCATATAATTTCAAATTACAGTAAAATATGGCCAAACAATCAAGTTAATATATAAGTAAACAAACATTATCTTAAGAAATAGAGGAAGATCCTTTCCAGTTGATTAAAAGTATACTCTCTGAAACTTGAAAAGAATTTTTTCTATGCTGTGAGATATTTCAAAGGCCTAAAGAGAAAGTAAAGGCCACATATTCCGGATTTCCTGACAAGGAATATCCAGTTCATTTCGAAGAGGAATTGACCGTGGAGATCTTCCTTCTTTGTCCCGCGTTTAAAGTTGGTGGAAGTCAAGTTCATGTCAAGTTCTCCTGGATCCACTGACCTCAGAGACACTCAGATGGAGGGCATAGTAGTTGACAGTGCCTGGCAGCTGGGGAGGCCTGAGTGGAGAGTAGAGAGCAGCTCTGTTCAAAACCCCAGCCAACTCTCAAAGGAGGAACTCCCTTGAGTTAACGCACAGGATTGGGAAAAGTACCTTGGGCTGTGGTGGTTCTCAGGACCTCATCAAGTGTCTCCAGTTTTTTTCCCAATGTCACCATTGCATCTTCTCATTGGAAGGGTTTTCATCTCTCCTGCTCTAGTACACGGACTCATGAAGTTAACTCTGCTTTCAGCATTGCTGCCTTCCCTTGGCCTTTTTGTAGGATACAATAAGGCTGGAGACTCTTAAAGTCTCTTTCTCTCTCCTGGCATTCTCTAAGGATGCCTCAGATTCTTTATATCCCTTGCGAACAGCACTCATCTCATCAAGGATGTGACATTTCCCTTTAATTAGAGCAGCCAGTGTGTCTGCAAGCTGCTTTTCAGTCTTCTATAAAGTCGCCTGCTCAGAGACTGCAGTAATCTGAGTAGCAATAAGAGACCCACCAACAAACAGATGGCAGGTGTACACACACCTATTTCCCCATGGAAGCTGTGAGTTCCATAGGAGGACAAAGCCCCTTCATGGCTCTTAAGTCACCAAAGGACACTAATCAGTAACATCGGTTATACCAATCACAGCAAATCCCAGAATTCCGCCTGGAACACAGCAGGAACTGACAATTTGAAAGGTCAACAGCAGGTTAGGAGCATCTGCAACCTCCGACCCATTCTCTCCATCCCCACCTCTGCTGCCACTGCCCTGCTCTGGCCATCACCTTCCTCAGCCTAGAATCACCATCATTATCGTCACCACTTCTCCCTGCTGTACTGATTGACACACACCACAGCCACTATCCCCTTAAAGTCAAATTCATTTAGTGCCTGCGACCCTCAATATCTGGCTCATGGTAGCCTTAACCTAGGCTCCCTGTGTACGTCACTTCCTGTCTGGCAGACTCTGGTACCTGCCTGGTCTTCACACCCCCAACACCCAGGCCAATTTTAGGGACATTGCCTTTTCTTTCCTTTCATCCTCCAATGCTATTCCACAGGGGCCATCACCACTTAGATGATCCCTCCCTTGGGGGCCTCCCCAGAGCTCTCCTCCCAAGAAGGACCCCTTCCAATGCCCATAACTCCTGCCCTTCCTCCTCATTATTTGCATCACCCTTTTCCTCTCCTGACAAGCTATATGCTGTATTTAATTTTCTTTTCTCTGATCTGCCTTTACCCTCTGAAACACCACTTTCTAGAGTATCGAGACTTACATTCTCCTCTTCACTGCTCAAGCTTCAGGCCCAATCCCGGTGAAATTCAACTGTGAGGAGTAACCCCTTGCTTTCTCATGATGCTTTCTCTAGCATTTCTTTTCATTGCCTCTCCCCACTTGCTCAGACTGGAACATGCTGCTTCCCTTTCCCTGCCATTAATAGCCTCTTTTATACTCATTCTCTGACATAGGAATGTTGTTAGCAATTGACTAGACTTATACTTGGAATACTGAATTTCCTTGGGGACAGAAATGTGACCAAGTCCTGTGTGGTTTCTTGGTGGGTAAGCGACAGTGTGGAGGGGTGGGACATGCCTGTTTTCCCCAATTCCCGCTGGGTTCTTTCTCTTCCTGAGAAAATTCATCTTGCAACATGCTTGCAATAGAAGAAACACATCACTGTACAAATTTATCATTGAAAAAAAAATAGCCATCATTCTCTTATAAAAAATTAAATGATATTAACTTCAATTGTCACCCCCTAAATATATGGCATAGTTTCCTCCCAAACGACCATATCTCTTCTTTTATTTTTTAACTGATACATTTTTAGACTAGGAAAAAAATGTTACTTTGACTTGTAATTTAAGTTTTGGGAAAACCCTCTCACTCTGATAAATAAGTTTTGCCAAGTGTGACGGATATGTTCCACATGATCTTTTCATGCTGGATACAGGCCATGTTGAATGCCATCAAAGTTTATAAAAGTATGTGGTCCAAAATAGAAACCGTAATGTGAAACATTGACCACGGTTGGTAGCTATGCTTCAATATTTGTACATCTGTTCTAACAAACTTGCCATCCATATATAAAATGCTATTAATAGGGGAATGGGTAAAGGGATAAGATGTTCGGTATATAGGAGTCCCCTGTATTCAGTATGTGACTTCTCTGTAAAGTTCTAAAACTTCTTTGAGGACAAAATGAAAAAGACAGTGGAGAATAAAATGTCACTGTACATGTAGGAAAACAGACCTTACACTGAAGAAAGGCAAAAGTTCAAAAACAATATTTTTAATATTTTTCATTAGTTTTTATTAACTCAATTTTTATTTTTTATTCATTATTGTTTTAGTTTTTTCTGCATTTTATTATTTTTAAAACTGACATTATTGCATTTACTTATTAATTGTATTTTGCTATTTTTATTGGCTTCATATTGGAAGAAGTTTTGGATCACAGAAGGTCTACAACTGTGGAAGGGGAGGATGATTGGTACGGGGTGGCTTTTAGGTGGGATGCCGGAGAGGAAGCTCACCTGAAGAAACACATAAGGCATAGAAATGTGTTCAAATGTTCATGGGACATCCTCACAGTGGGTGGAGATTCACATATTAAGCTTAGGAATATCAAAGTCCCACCCTGAGGAGCTTTGAAACATTCTCTAATGGATCAGTAAGAATCTCCTGTGCACAGACAGGGACAATGACTATTAAAGGAGGATGGTCCATTTATGGGCCCTTGACAATGACAACTGTGCATATGAAACTGTACTCTTGAACTTGAAACTCAACCTATTATTATACAGTGCCTAAGTGATGCCTCCTCGGAGACTCCGTGTTGCTCAAATACAGCCTGTCTTTAAGCCAAACTCAGCATATAAATACATTACCTACCCCCAGCATGGGACATGGCTCCCAGGGATGAGCTTCCCTGGTGATGAGTAATTACTACCAAGCACCAACTAGCAAGGCAACTAGAAAAATACTTTGAGCAAAAGGGTGAAAAGGTAAAGACAAATGATTTTATAAGGCGAAGAGACTTTAAAGTGAGTTTGCTAGTCATTCCAGAAGTTACGACATTGCACGTCTTAGCAGGATCTCATTGAAAGCCAAAGTAGTTACTAACCAAAATAGTGGGGATCTTTTGGGCCCTGGAGACATCCAGACACAAGAGATCAGTCAGATAGCTCAGGAGTTTGGTGCCTTGCTCACGAGTGTGACAGAGTAATGCTCAGTTGTATTGCCCAGCACATGGCTCTTCTGTCCTTCTGTATAGTACTAATTAGTACTAGAGTTGGTATGTCTACATCCAAGACACATAAATCTTTGGGCTATCCATATGCCAGCTGGGCACTGAATCTCAACTGATTTGCATCACTACTCTCCAGTCCATTGGTCTAACCCATAACAACTAACAAGGAGGTGATGATGGACAACTACCATAAACAGGAACCAAGAGATTCTACAACTATAAGCAAGAGCGCCCATCCATTGGCCCAATGGGAACAAAGCTCCCTCTCTTTTAAAGGTGGAAGGGACACCACCCTCCTCAGGATGGGGGAATGAACTATGTACTAATGTAGACTTACAATAGATATATTGTTATTCTAACAATGGAAGAAATTAGGTCATTGATGTGGAGGCTGTGGGCACTGAAGGTTCTGAGGGCAGGGAGAGGTAAAAACAGAGATTATCTGGGGGCATTTTCAGGACGTGGAAATTTTCCTGAATGACATTGCAACAAGAGATGCAGGCCATTATGTATCTTGCCTTAACTTACGGAATTGTTTGGGAGAGAGTGTGAAAATTACAATGTAAATTTTAATCCACATTAGTGGCAATGCTCCAAAATGTGTTCACCCATTGAAATCAATGTACCTCACTAATGAAGGATGTTGTGAATGTGGGTAAATTTGGGAGTTGTGGGGAGCAGGTTATATAGTAATCCCCTATATATTTTATGGGACCTTTGTGTAATCTAAGTATCTTTAATTTTTTTTTTAATTTAAATAAATAAATAAATAAAATAAAATACATTTCAGGTTTCTATTTAAGGTGACATGTACTTTATATAAAGAAGATTGATGATGGTGCAATACTGTGAAATTGTTTTATTTATTTATTTTTATTTTTTATTTTTTTAAAGATTTTATTTATTTATTCATTTATTCCCCTCTTGCTGCTTGTGCTCGCTGGGTCAGCTAACCACGCCGTGCGGGCGGGCTTGCCTTCACCAGGAGGCCCCGGGAACCGAACCCGGGGCCTCCCATATGGTAAATGGGAGCCCTACTGATTGAGCCACAGCTGCTTCCCTGTGAAATTGTTTTAACAGTAAATTGTATAATGCAAAAAAAAAAACTTTCCTGTTCACTTTTTTTTGGAGGGGGGGATGGGGAACCACAAGCTTTATTGGCTGAAAGTTCTCCTCAGGAGTCTATTCTGCTGGGACTGGATGTTCCTGGATGGGTACCCCCAGGCCTAATGTCAAATTACAATAAAACACGGCAAATAGAATAATAATAATATATAAAATCACTAATCAAGTTAATATATAAGTAAACAAAAATATCTTTATAAATACAAGAAGATCCTTCCATTTGATTAAAAGTAAACTCCCTGGATATTGGGAAGAATTTTGTCTATGCAGCGAGATACTTCAGAGGTCTAAAGAGAAAGAAAAGCCACATATGCAGGGTTTTCCTGAAAAGGGTAAGCCTGTACATTTCAAAGAGGAATTGACTATGTAAAATCTTCCTTCTGTGTCCCGTGTTTAAAGTTGGTAGAAGTCCAGGTCATGTTGGGTTCTCCCCAATCCACTGGCTTCAATGACACTCAAATAGAGGGCAGAGTAGTTGACAGCGCATGGCAGCTCGGGAGGCCTTAGTGGAGAGAAGAGAGCAGCACAGTTTAAATCCCCAGCCCACGCTCAAGATAGGGACTCTCATGGGATGGTTGAAGCCACACACAGGGTTGGGAAAAATACCTTGTGCTGTGGTGGTTCTCAGGACCTCATCAAGTGTCTCCAGTAATTTTCCCATCTTCATCATTGTGTCTTCTATTTGGAAGGGCTTGTATTTCTCTTGCTGTAGTTCACTGACCAATACAGTAAACTCTACTTTCAGCATTTCTTTCTTTTCCTTGGCCTTTCTGAAGATATCTATAAGGCTGAAGACCCTTAAATGCTCTTTCTCTTGCCTGGTGACCTCTAAGGTTGCCTGAGTATCTCTATACCCCTTGTGAGCAACACTCATCTGGTAAAGGATTTGGCATTTGTCTTTAATCAGTGCACCAGTGTGTCTGCAAGCTGCCTTTCCTGTCTTCTACAAAATCGACTTCTCAGAGACTGCACTAATCTGAGTAGCCATAACAGACTCAGCAACAAAGCGATGGCAGGTGTACACACCACCGGTTCCCACTGGAGAATGTGATGGACTGTGTGCTCTGAATTCATATCATTAGTCAGCAGCTCCATCACACCCTCTCCCAACTTCCCAAGGATCAGCCCTAAGGAAAGCTTCACAGAAGTACACAGACCCTTCCTGGCCCTGGAGTCACCACAGGGCCCTGCCCAGTAACGACGGGTCCATCAATCACAGCAAATCCCAGAATTCCTCCAGGATCCCAGCACTAACTGACAGTTTGAACAGATATTCGTTGAGCTCTTCTCATGGGGTAATTAGTGGTTAAAATATTCTTGTCTTCATTACTCTCGAATGATCTTCCTTCTTGTGTTCTTAAATTTTTTTTTTGTTAATTAAATTTTGAGATATAGTTAAATATCTCAATGTTACCTGAAAGATTTGCTGTTTTTTTAGACTTCCCCTTCCCAGCTTGTCCAACAGTAAGAATCGTGACTTTTCACCCATATTTTACCTTTCTTTCAACACCCAATTCCGTTATGTGCAATTCTATTTTTTCTCTACTATTGTGAACAACCTGCATCAGTTTGGTACTTCTGTTACAAAGAATGAACCAATATTATCCATTATTATTAACTAAAATTCATAGTTCACATTAGAGTTCTGTCTTTGTGTTGTACAGTTCAATGGGTTTTGACCAAAGTGGCATGCCATGTATCAAACATTACACTATCATACCTAATATATTGGTGCTCTAAAAATACCCTGTTCTCCACCTACTAAATCCCTGGAAATCAAAGATGAGTTTTAAGTTTTTCACAATTGGAAAGCAGTACAAAAGAAGTCTAATATATCAGGAAATGTGAAACATACCTGAAACTCAAATTTCAGTTTTCAGTGGTATTTATTTTTATATTCAGTAAAATGATCCTCATCATACTAAAGGAGATAAAGGAAAATACAGAAAAAGAACTAAAGGATATGAAACAAAAGATGAATGAGAAATATAGGAATCTCTTGGTGATATTTCACAAACAGAAATACTGGTCTTGATGAACTCAATAACTGAGATGAAATATTCCCCGGATGGTGGCAACAACCGATTGGAGGTAGGAGAAGGAAAAATCAGTGATCTCAAAGACAAAACTACTGAAATGATTCACAATGAAGAGCAGAAAGAAAAAGAGTGTGGTAGTGCATTATTGGAAGTGTAATATTAATATTAAGAGAAAACTAATTGCAGGATGGATGACGATTGCCAAAGATGTTTTCCTTAATGTTGTTGTCCTTCTTTTATTTCACTTGTTACAAATTATATCCTTATATATTGTAAGTTCAAAATCATAGGTTTTTCATTGTTATTTATGGAAGGAGCTTCAATTGAAGGAGCTTCAATTGAATATAATGTTTTCAACTTACTATTCCTTTTTTCATAAACTTCTTGCTAACACTATTTGTTGCAAGATAAATTTGGATATGTTCTTAATGTTTGATAAATTGATACTTGCAATCTTATTAAAGAAGTAAGCATCACTATCATTTCATTACTAGAGAAGGTAAATTAGATTATTGCTTTGGAAGCATTTAAATTACCATTTTTAAAAATTTCTCAACTATCATGATCAATAAATATGTGAAATACAATAAAAATAAAATACATGAAAATAAACACATTAAAAAAACACACAGAGCCTAAGAGACCTGTGGGCCATCATCAAGTGTAACAATATGTGCATTATGCATTATGGGAGCAACAGAAGAGAAGAAAGAGAGAAAGAGGAAGAAGGAATATTAAAAGAAATAATGGTAGAAAACATCCCAAATTTATTGATTCACATTTATATGCACATTCAAGAAACACTCCTTGCCAAAAAAAAAATAAAGCCAAAAGGATAAACTTTAAGAGAACCATTCCCAGGCAGAGAAGAGATTCCTAAAAGCCACAAGAGAAAATGAATGTCTTATATACGGGGGTGTCTCAATAAGCGTTAAGAGCTGATTTCTCATCAGAAGCCATTTAGGAAAGAAAGTAGTAGTATTAAGTATTTAAAGTGATGAAAGAAACAATTGCAACGAAGAATTTTTTATTGAGCAAGACTGTCTTTCAAAAATGAGGGAGAAATTAGGTCATTCCCAGATAAACAAAAGCTGATGGTGTGCAATAACACTAGATCTGCCCTATGAACAATGCTAAAGGCAGTTCTTTATACCGAAAGGAAAGGATATTAGACAGTGATAGAAGTGAAATAAAGAAATAAAGCTCTCCGTTAATAAATGGGTAACATAAATGCAAGTAAAATTCTGTTATATTTCTTTGGTATGTGACTCTACTTTTTACTTTTTACAGGTTCTAAAATGCAAAATGCGTAAACAACAATGAAAAAGCTATGATTTGAACTTACGATATATAAGGATACAATTTGTAACAAATAAAATAAAAGAAGGGGAGATGAAGGGGTATAGGATCAGTGTATGTCCATGCTACTGAAGTACAGTTCATATAAAATCAAATATGACTGTCATAGTTTTGGGAGTTCAATTTTAACCTCATGGGAACCTTAAAGAAAATATATTAAAAATATACACAAGAGAGACGATAACAGACATAAAACAGTACACTGAAAAACTCAAATATGAAAGTGCATTAATGGAAGATTTGAAGGATAAAACATGTATAAATCATACAAAGACCAGAGAGAAAAATGGCAAAAGAAAGTCCTGTACTATGATTTGTGACTTTAAATGTAAATGGATTAAAGTCTCCAGTAGAAAAAGAGTTCAACAGAATGAATTAAAAAAGAAGAAGAAGAAGAAGCCTAGTCCAACCACATGCTGTTTTCAAGAGACTCACCTTAAATTCAAAGACGCAAGGAGGCTGAATGTGAAAGGATGGAAAAATATACCATGAAAATAGCAAACAAAAGAAAGCTGGGGTACCTATACTATTAGATAAAATATATTTTGACCAAAAATTGTTTTTAGGGACAAAGAATGTCACTGTATACTGAAAAAGGGGACATTTCAAAAAGAAGACTTCACAATTATATATGTATCCAATGCCAACCCCAAAATAAATGAAGTAAATATTGACATATTTGAAAGGAAATATAGATGGTTCTAGAATAATAGTATGAGACTTCAATATGCCCCTTACAATAATGGCTAGGCCAATTTAGAAGACCATAAAGGAGTAAAAGATTCAATAATACTATAAACCATCAAGACCTTAAAGATATATAGAGAACATTTCACCCAACAGCAGCAGAATACACATTCTTCTCTAGTGTACTTAGATCATTCTCCAGGATCGATCATATGTTAGGTCATAAAACAAGCATCAATAAATTTTAAAATGTGGAAATCATACATTGTATCTTCTCCAACCACAATGGAAGGAAGCAAGGAATCAATAAAAGAGGGAAAACTGAAAAATTCACAAATATGTCAAAATTAAACAATGCACTCTAAAGCAACCAGTGGGTCAAAGAAGATCAAAGAAAATTTAGTAAATATCTTCAGCCAAAGAAACCAAAAACACAACATATCTAAATTCATAGGGGGCAGCAAGGGCTGTACTGAGAGAGAGTTATAACTCTTAATGTTTACTTTAAAAATGATCTCAAACCAGAGATCTAACTTTCTAACTGAAGGATCTAGAAAAAGAAGAGGAAACTAAATCCTAAGCAAGCAGAAGGAGGAAATAAAAAAGACTAGAATAGAGCTAAATGAGATCAAGATTTAAAACAAAGAGAGACTCAACAAAACCAAAAGTCTTTACTAGACTGAAAAACAGAGAACACAAATAACTAAAATAAGAAATGATTGTTGATATTACAACAAACCCTAGAGAAATAAAAAGGATTATAAAGGATACTATGAACAATTGTACACCAATACATCAGATACCCTACATGAAATGAATGAGTTCTAAGAAACAGGCAAACTACCTTCACTGACTCAAGAAAAAAACAGAAGATCTCAACAGACCAATAACTAGCAAAGAGATTTAATCAGTAATCAAAAACCGACCAAAATCCATATTTAGTAGTAATCTTTTGATGATGTTCTTTCATAATCTGTAACAATGTTCTACAACAACGCAAAGTGTAGGTGGAGGTATGATGTATGGAAATTGGGCACATTATGCATGACTGCTTTGTAAGCTCACAACTTCTCTAATAAACTATATATATATTTAAAAAAGGACAAAGAATCTTTAAAAAATCTGCTAACAAAGAAATACCCAGGACCAGATGTTTCGCTGGTGAATTTTGCCACACATTCCGAATAGAATTAACACCAATCCAGCTCACACACTGCCAAAAAATTGAAAACGCTGCAATACTCCCTAACTTCTTCTATGAGACAAACATCACCCAAATATCAAATTTAGATGAAAAAAAAGAACATAAGAGAAAAGTACAGACCAATATCCCTTATGAATATAAACGCAAAACCTCAACAAAATATTAAAAAACCGAATCCAACAGATAATCAACAGAATTATACACCACGATTGAGTGGAACTTATCCCAGGTATGAAAGAATAGTTCAATGTAAGAAAATTAATTAATGTAGTACAACACATTAATAGAATTAAGGGAAAAATTATAATCTAATTCTTGCACAAAAGACATTTGACAAAATCCAGCACCCTTTCTTGATATAAACACTTAGAAAACTAGGAATAGAAGGAAACTTCTTCAACATGACAAAGGACATGTATGAATAACACACAGCTAACATCATACTCAAGGGTGAAAGACTGATAGCTGTCCCTCTAAGATCAGGAATAAGACAAGGATGCCTACTGTCACCACTGTTATTTAATATTGTACTTTAAGCTTTCGCTAGAGCGCTAAGGCAAAAAAAATAAATAAAATGGACCCAAGTTGGATAGGAAGAAGTAAAGCTTTCCATGTTTGTAAATGGCATGATCTTATAACCAGAAAATCCTCAAAAATCCACAAAAAAGCTTGTAGAGGTAGTAAATCATTTCAGTAAAGTGGCAGGGTACAAGATCAACATGCAAAAATCAGTTGTTTCTTACACTATTAATGAAAAATCTGAATACGAAATCAAGATGTCAAGTCTACCCAAAGCAGTTGACAGATTCAATGCAACCCCAATCACAATTGTAACTGGCTTCACAAAAGATATAGAAAAGCCAATTCTCAAATTTATATGAAAAGTTAAAGAACATGAATAGCCAACTCCATATTAAAAAGACAACAATGAAGTTGGAGGACTCACACTTCCCAACTTGAAAACTTATTACAAAGCTACAGTAATCATAGCAGCATGGTTCTGGCACAAGGACAGACAAATAAACCAATGGAATCTAATAGAGATTTCAAAAAAAAAACACTCACATCCACAGCCAATTGATATTTGACAAGGGTATCAAGTCCCGTAAATTTGGAAAACAAGTCACTTCAACAAATGGTGGTGGGAAATCAGTATATCTGTATGCAAAAGAATGAGGATGGTCCCATTTATTTGAACTATAATTAGCAATATACTAGTTAAATATATGTTCCAGAGACTTAAATCCTCAGTCACTTCATACGCCGGTTGGGTCCTGGACCCAGACGAATTGCAACAACTATGCTCCAGTTCATTGAACTCTCCCTGGACAACTAACAAAAGGATGAAGATGGACAACGCCCATCCCCAAAAGAACAGAGAGTACTACGACTGCAAGCAAGACAGTTGCATCCATTTCCCCCATGAAATCTATTCTCCCTCTCAATCAGAAAAAGAGTAGGCATCACCATCCTAAAATCCACAAGATTAAGGATTGAACAAAAATAATGGGAGAATGCAACTATGGACTAAAGTAGACATTATTATTCTAGCAATGGAAGAACTTGTAACATTGATATAAAGGCAGTGGCCACCAGATGTTCTGAGGGGAGGGAGAGGATGGAACATGTAACACGGGGCATTTTGGGGACATTGGAATTGTCCTGCATGACATTGCAATGATGGATACACGCCATTATGCATTTTGCCAAACCTATAAAATTGGGTGGTGCAAAGTATAAACTATAATGTAAACTGTAGACCGTGGTGACTAGTAATGGTTCAATATGTGTTCATCAATTGTAACAAATGTACCACATTAATGAAAGCTCTTGTTAATGGGGAAAAGTACGGAAGGGGGAGGAGGTGAGGGATATGGAAATCCCCTATATTTTCAATGTAACATTTCTGTAATCTAAATCTTCCTTAATAAAATGAAATAAAATAGAAATAAAATAAAATAAAATAAAATAGAACGAAGGTGGACTACTACCTTATCCCATATACAAAATTAACTCAAAATGGATAAAAGACCTATGTATAAGAGCCAAAATTATAAAATTCCCAGAAAAAATCATAGGGAAGCATGTTCAGGACCTTGTCTTAGGCAATAATTTCTTAGACTTTACACAAAGAGCATTAACTATAAAAGAAAACGTAGACTCATGGGTCTTCATCATAGTTAATGGCTCTGTGCATCAAAGGACTTCATCATGAAAGTAAAAAGAGAATTGGGGGAATATATATGGAAATCATATATCCAATAAAGGTTTAACATCCAGAATATATAAAGAAATCCTACAACTTAACAACATAAAGACAAACAATACAGTTTTAAAATGTGCAAAACGTCTGATTAGACATCTCTCCAGAGTGATATATAAATGGCCAAAAGCACACGTAATAATGCTCAACATCATTAGCCATTGGGAAAATGCAAATCAAAATATCAGTGAGATACCATTTCACAACCCCTAGAATGGCTACTATTTGAGAAAAATGGAAAACTACAAGTTTTGCTTAGGATGTGGAGAAATAGGAACACTCATTCATTGCGGTGGAAATGTGAAATGATGCAGCTGCTGTGGAAAACAGTTTGGAGGTTCCTCAGTAAGTTGAGTGTAAAATTACCATTTGACCCCACAATCCCACCTCTAGGTCTATATCTGTCTTTTTTTTTTTTTTTTCAGATTCATTTATTTTGTTCTAACCGCACCCCCACCCTCCACCCTCGTTGTCCCATGCTCGCTGTCTGCTCTCTGTGTTTCACTGTGCCCACTTATCTTCTCTTCAGGCAGCATTGGGAACCAATCCTGGGATGTTCCAGAGTGGAGGGAGGCTGCTTAATCTCCTGTGCCAGCCCAGCTCTCTGTTGTGATGTGTTGTCCCATGGACTCTCCTCTGTGTCTCCTTTCGTTGTGCCATCCTGCTGTACCAGCTTTCTATGCAGGCTAGTATTCCTGTGTGGGCCTACACGGATTCACCGGGAGGCCCTAGGAATTGAACCCTGGACTCCCATATAGTACGTAGGAGCCCAATTCCTTGAACCATGTCCAATTCCCTTATATCTCTCTTATTTTTCCAAAGCCTGCCAATGCAAAAGTCCCAGAAATGTGGTGGCTTTTATAATAGAAATCTTAATTGCGATAAATCTTATAGTTCTCAGGACATGAAATGTCCAAATCAAGGCACCATCAGAGATGCTTTGTCACCAAAATCAGCTTCTGGTGATGCGGGCATCCTGCCACACGGTGAGCAAACTGGCAGCCAATCTTGCCAAGGTCACTGCCTTCCCTTCAAGGCTCACTGTCTCCTGGAGCTCAGCTGTGGGTAGTCACGCATATGGCTTATCTCTTTCCAGGCCTCCTCTCTCAGCCTCAGGTGCCCCAGTTTCTCCCTGAGCCCAACTGTGGGCAATCAGGCATATGGTTCATAACTTCAGCTTTGGGCTTCTCTATGGCTCAGCTTCTTGCAGGCTTAGTGCCTCAGCTTCAGCTGCTAGTGACCCTTGAGTCCTCTCTCTCACATGACCAGGTCAAAATGGCAGAGCTCCCTTCTCTGTGTGTCTTCTTTCTCTCTGCCTCCATTTATATAAGGATCCAGTAAGAAGGCAGAGACCTAACCTGAATCCCAAGTCACTGACATCATGCAACCAAAAGGAATCAGAGTTGGGAGCGGATGTAGCTCAAGTGGTTGAGTAACTGCTTCCCAAGTATGAGGTCCTAGGTACCTCCTTAAAAAAAAAATGCAATCTAAGTAATTGACCTAATCAAATTCCCTTAACCAAATCTAAAGCAATCAAAGGATCTCACACTCCAAGGAATGGATTAGTTCAAAACAATAATCTATTCTGGATGGGATCTATCAAATTCAAACTGAAATTGTCACATTGAAAACAGGTACTCACACAGATATTTACAGATATTTTTACCAATATTCATAGGAGCATTATTCTTGCCAAAAAATGGAAGAACAGATGAATGGATACACAAAGTTGGTGGAATAATCTTCATCTGTGAAGAGGAATGAAGTTCTGAGAACATGAGTCAACGTGAAGAATCTTGAAATAAGCCAGACACAAAAGGACATATGTATGATCTCATTGATATGAAATTATTGGAATAAATAAATTCATAGCCAGAAACTAGAATAAAGTTTACAGGGGCCAGGGTAGGGATAAGGAAGTGGGAATTAATGCTTAATTGAACAGATCATCAAGGTGATTATATCCCTCAATGGTGACTGCTCCTCTCAAGTGAGTCTGCTCTACATAACCATCTCTTTTTTTTTTTTTCTTTTTTTAAAGGAAGCATTAGATTACATCAATATTACATCAAAAATATGGGGGTAGGGGGGAATAGAGGGGATTTACACATACCCCACTCCCTCCTCTTCGCACAATGTACCCCATTAGCATCATACATCATTAGTGTCACAACCATCTCTTTTTACATTTTCAAGTTACCTCTCTCTAATAAGAGTTCCAGTGTTGCTGGCCCAAAGTTACTGCACTAGAGCCCTTGGGTCTCCCTTACACCACAACTCAAACTTTTTAATCAGTCCTTTGTAAATAAAGGTTTCTTAAGTTGTCTTATTTTGAGTGTATCCTTAGGACTTTGATAAAGTATATGATAGTGAATTAAGTTGTTTACTCTTTATCAGCCTGTTTTCTTCTTTATAAATTAAACTAATGTAACAACTGCTCTTAAATGCTTAACACCCATTAAAAGAAATACAAAACCTGCCTTTGGTTTTATTTTGTTGGTTTATTTTGTGTTTTCCTTTAATCCTTTTTTGTGGTAATCAGAGTGGGCCAGGCCCCTGGGCAGGTCACAGCTACCTCTCTCCTGGTAACTTTTTAATACCAGGAACACAGTGGCTGAACCCCTGAGCATCTAGAATGAATAAAGTTAAAACATAAAATAAATTTTTTAAAAATTTTAAACGTAAAAAAAAAAAAGGCATAAAAACACAGCAAATTTCTTGGTGAAAATTGAAATTTCCTTGTATTTTAGAAATAAAAACATTAAGAAATACAAAACAAGATGTTTCAGGGTTGTTTAATTCAGGTGCTTGACACCATCATCTAAGACCTAAGTTTGTTCAGTCTTCTCAATCCTAAAAGTCATGCTGTCTGATATCTGGACACATAGTGGAGGAAAAGGGAAGAGTAGTCATTAGGAAACCAACTGTACCGACACTATTATTAAAGTACCTGGTAGGGAGGGGGCTTCTTGACAACTCTGTCAGCTCCTGACCTCTCTGTCATCACATCAATGTGGTTGGGACTCAGAGAGATTATAGCAGGGTTGGAGTGAACAGACCAGGGTCTGAATGAAACCGAAAAATATCTCAGGGGAACCAGTAAGTGAAGAAGTGCTGCTATATCTGGTGTGACGATTAGGCTCATGTGTCAACTTGGCCAGGTAATGGTGTCCAGTTGTCTGGCCTAATTGTTACTATGAGAACATTTCACAGAGTTGAATTACCAGTGCCGTATTGCATTTGTAGCTATTTTCACTTACAAACAACTGAAATTGGCTTCAACATTGAGATATGTCTCATCCAATCAATTGAAGGCTTTAAAAGGAGAAGTGATGGTTTCAGCAATCAGAAGTGAAAATTTTCACCTCGACTTCAGCCAACCAGCTTCTCCTGGGGAACTCATTGGAAATCTTCTTCAGAGTTCCTGGCTTGAAGGCTGTCCCATGGAATCTGGACTTGTGTATCCTCACAATTTTGGAGACAACTTTACAAAATCTCATAATATTTACGGTTGTCTCCTGCCAGTTCTGTTTCCCTACAGAACCCTGACTAATACACCTGGTGACAATGATGAGTCCAGTTGCAGAAGATATCCCATAACTTTGAAAACAGCTTATACTTCAGTCCCAACCTGATAGATCCTGTAGCCTTTTCCCCATAAACAAATATAGTAACTCTCAGGTGCCTTGGGTTGCCAACATTAGAAACCATCTCTGGCTACCCTAACCAAAAAAAGGCAGCTTTCAACGAAAAGATGTAAGGAAACTCAAAATCAGCATGAGTGCTAGAGAATCCGTCTATAAAAACAGAGAGGACCCAAGAAAGATTAACTAAAAAGGGTCCTGCCCTTGGAGGTCAGCTAGAGAAAGGCCCAGCACTGTGGCTGGTTCTGCTGCCTCTCATCATTGTCATCACTGTCACTCATTGCAGCATCCACCCTTTGAATTTTTGCTGGTGTTCCTCCTGATTTAAGGCCCAGATGTACATATTCAAGTGACCATGCCTAGTTCATCTGCATATACCCTAATGGTTTAGGGGTAAGGAAAGAAAACCAGGCTCCTCTGATCTTCCATATGCTCCCCTCCAAACCACAATGGTGTAATCTGTTCTGAAAGTATATCCAACTCTATTACTTCCCTGTAGGAGATCCTTCCTGGGACTCACAGCACTCATGATCCAGCTCCTACTAGCCTCATCTGGTTTAAGAGTTAGAGATATCCCTCCCTCATTTAACCCTAGCTGCAGTAACCTTTCTTCCATGCCCCACAAGCTCCCTCCCACAGCAGGATTTGCACTCTTACTTCTATCTAGATCCTTCCCCACCCCCTGCTGCTCTTCAGCTACTCTAGGTCAACCTTTAGGACTCCATCAAAATTTTACTTTATCAGGGGAGGTTTACCACTTCTTTATGTCTGGTCTAGTAGCCTATTGCTTTCCAGCAATCTATAGTTCTCTTAGCTATCATTTTAATACTAATTCATCTGGACTCTCTCCCTAGACTAAGCTGCTGAGGACAGGGATAACCATGGCTGTCTTGTTCACCACTGAGTCCCATAATGCCTGACAGCTTCTGGAACTCCACAGCTGACCACTCTGCCTAGGCCCTGATCCATCTTTTGTTCCCAATAAGCATCTATATCGGTGCCTCTCAAGCTTTGATACACATGCATCCCCAGAGGAGAATGTGAAAATGTGAATTCTGATTCGGGCAGGTCAAGAGGTTCTGCATTTCTGAATTACTCCCTGATGATGCCAATGCTCCTGGTCCGTGTACCACACTTATTAAATCAAATGAGGTTCAAGTTATTCCCATTGAGAAGTCAAGGACCACGGAGACAGGATGGTGTTGGGCACGGAGTTATGTCTCGCTTCTCTCCAGGTGCCCACCTTAGAGGTAGCAGTAATGCTGTCTCTGCCCAGCAAATTGATGCAGGATAATGGTCTTAAAGGGTCACGCACATTAGTCAGTTTCTGACTCTACTCACAGGGTTTCACTAAGAACAAGTCATTTGAAAGAGACTGCAGAGCTTGAAGCCAATTTAGCTTGTACATGTAGAATGCATTTTCAGATCCAAACACTTCAGTTGAGGCCCCAGGTGAGGGCTATTACCAGAGCGGAATGTTTCAGTCTGAAACTGAAGCTCCTGAATTATAACACAGAATACCCAAAGTGAAATGCTTGACCAGGATCTGTCACCCCAACATCACAAGGACAGGTGAACAATGTCTATATTTATGGAACAGAAGTTCAACCGGGGACACTCCCACAAGAAAATTAAGTAATGTTGTTTGGGGATTAAACACTTTATTTACTAAGCTTTTCCATTTTGATGCTTCATTTCAAATTCAAGCTGCAGAACATAATTTATGACATAAAGTGGGTTTTGGAATAACGTTGAGGACTGCATTAAACAGGTCAGATGATGAATGGAGCTTGCAGGACCATGGATTGTGTGGTCTCTGTAACTTCCAAGAATTAACCCCTCCTCTCATGGTACCACGCGTCCTTCGGCCCCTCCTGATTGTAAAGTCCTGTGACCATGTTGTACTGAAAATGAAAGCCCCCAAACTGCCCATTTTAGATGGAGAATTTTACATGAAAGTGTTTTGGGTTCAAGAGCAGAATGCTTATCTTGGCTTTTCAAGTGTTGATTTCCCCAAACTATACTGTATGGGCCCTGGATGAAATTCTTGAAATTTAGCTCAAAATTGAAATTAACTTGTCTTACCATTTTCCCAAACCAAATCACTTTCCTGCATAAGTGATTCTAACAATGTCTTCAGTGTAACTCACAGATTGGCAGTAAGAAACCAGCTACAAAGTGATAGCACGTGAATTCTCTCGGCATGACACTCTTTAGATGCCCTCAACCTTCCTAAAATGCATAGAATCATGTAGCATGCATCTTACTGAAATATTCATGTATATTCTAGAACAAAACAGTTCATACAATTTAAGGTCTTATTTTCTCTGTCCTCAATTAGTTTTGTATAGCAGACAGAAAGTTAAGTCAAGCAGCTGCTGAAGAAAATGCAAAGAAGATATTTACTCATTCTGTCCAATTCTTTCTTCTAAAAACCAGAGCCCTTAACTTTCATGTCTAGATGTGGCAAGAAATTTTTGGATCCCTCTTAAGTTGGAGACCCTGAGCTTTTGGGTGTGCTTGCTGCATTAATGTAAAGCAGTTAGGCAATGTCTGCATAGCTATTTATCAAATGCTAGCTCCTCACTGTACTGTCATGCAGGTGAGACCTCATAACCAGCCCCATGTCTGATGCCTTCTGAAACTGTACTTAAGGCCTATTGTTTGTTGTGGTTCTGAGCAATATCCAAGAGGCGAACCTCCTAGACCTTGTAGGATCACAAATCAGCGGCATAGTATACTCACTTGGGTTAATGGACTCCAGAGCAAGAAATGGAGAGAGGGAAATGGATTGATTGCAACATGTAGACATTTGCGACAGTGAAATTAAATGCAAAATAAGTGTTTGTCTTGTTTCAAATGAGAATACAATGAGCCCCCATCCACTTGTTATTATGTAAGTCCATGCTTAATCTACTAGATAACTATTGTCGCATGATTCAGGGGCATAATGAATATACTACATGTGGTACAATTTTGAAGTCACTGCAATAGTCACCTTCCTTGCTCACCATATCAGAATTGTGGTTGTCACACCTACTGTGACTTTGATTGGTTTTACAAATATAAAATCTGGTGGCAATCATTAATAGGTGTGACTAATTTTCATCAGCCCAGACGTCTCTGAATCTAAACTTTTTTAATAGTAAAGATAATGCAGTTCTTCAAAATTTATGGTTTCTTTTTCTGATGTTATTTCCAATCACCTTGACAGATACATTAATTTCCTTAGGTTCTTACCTTTTATGTAGTTTTCTCCTCCAACACTCTTTAATAATTCCTTTACACTCACCTCTTGCATGCTTTCTCTAAGAGACCACAAAATTTAGTTTTACCACTGTGAAGAAGAACTTAAATGACTCTACCTATTCAACCCGTTGCTTTCTAAGAAATCTTACACTGGAAGTCTTTATTCCTAGCCCAACTCATAATCGCAGGACTGCAAATTCCCATCTGTTTTTATTCAAATATAATGGCGAGAACACAGCTCAGGCTTAACAACACTGAGTCATGGAAGATTCATTTAAAAATATTTTGCTCACATTCTTTCAAACTGCCCATTTCATAAGGTGATTTCAACTAAGTTAAACTTGAAGAGCTCAAAAATCCATAATTGATTGCATTAGTTCCCGATAAAATTAGTGATGGATCCACTATTTCTAACTGGCATTAGCCAGTCCACCAACTGGAGAAGAAACAAATGGTTAGCTTAAGTTCCAGCTAGGTATTCTTTTAGGCAGTGTGGGTGGCACTAAGAAAATTATGAACTATAAATTTAATACCTTAATGACTCACATAAATGAACTATGTCTAACTGCACAGAACACATACACTTCAAACAAGGAAGGCTAACAAAGCCTAAAATTTTTATTTCACAACCATTATTTCTGAATTCTCTCTCTTCTGCATGGATATCTATGTCCTTCAAAAGGTTGGGAAATTTTCTACCATTATTTCTTCAAATATTCCTTCTGCCCCTTTTCCCTTCTCTTCTCCTTCTGGGATACCCATGGCACATACGTTTGCACGTCTCCTGCTGTCGTTTATTTCCCTGATACCTTGTTCAATTTTGCCAAACTTTTCTTCATCTGTTCTTTTGTATGTTCACTTTCAGAGGCAATTTCTTAAAGATCACCAATCCTTTCTTCTGCCTCCTCAAATCTGCTATTATATGATTCCAGTGTATCTTTAATTTCATTTATTGCACCTTTCATTCCCATAAAATTTGCTATTTCTCTATGTATGCTTTCAAATTCTTCTTTGCGTTCATCCAATGTTTTCTTAATATCCTTAATTTCTTTAACCATCTCACTGAATTTATTAAGATTTGTTTGGACATCTATAATTAGCTGTCTCAACTCCTTTTTGTCATCTGGAGGCTTATCTTGTTCCTTTAACTAGGCCATGTCTTACTGTACCTTGGTGTGGATTGTAATTTTTTGTTGGTGTCTTGGCATCTGGCTTGCTAGAATATTTACTCTGGGTGCATTTTTTCTCTTTAGTTTAGGGCTTCCTGCCCTTTCTCTGTAGCTGGTTGTAAAGTAGGAGCCAAGGATGTAGTTAGTGCTGTAAGCTGTGGAGGCTCAAGCTGCCCTCAGTTCCCCAAGAACCAATGAACCTTCTCCCAACTTTCTCCTTTGCCAGGGTTAGGGACAGAGCCACAGCTGTGTGGAATAATCCAAGTCATGCAGACTTAGACTGTAGTTGCCCAGAAAGACTGATGAAACTTCACACCTTTTTCTCCACTGTCTGGGGCAGGGATGGAGCTGCAGGTATGGAAAGCAGTCTATGCAGTGCAGCTCCAAGATGACCACACTTGCCCCGGTAGACTTCCGATTATTCAGTCTGTGCCAGCCAAATATACCTGCAGTTACCTGGATAGGCTGTTGCAGGGCCCGCCAGCTTCCTCCCTGTTAGAGTTGGGGCTGAAGCATAGGCTAGGGTTGCAGGACAATCTGGGTGAAAGAAATTGGTCTCTACCACCACCATGATTTTTGGTCAGTCCGCCTAACCCTCATACTGGGGGTGGTGTCAAAATGGCAGCTACCATCCTCCTTCTGACTTGGACAGGTTCAATATTCGTCTCTTCTTTGGGTAATATTTTAGCCAGCCCACCTGACTAATCAGTAGCTGACATTGGTGGCCAACTGTCTCTTCTTCCCTTGTTTTTGGGAAATGGATCTTCCAATTCCTGTCACAGAATAGCTCCTGGGGTGGCTTGCAACGCCAAAGTAGGATGATCACCGGCCTCCGCGGCATGGCCTGTTATTTCCAGAGAGGATGGAGCAGCTCCCTCCAGCTTCCTTCCTGTCCGTGTTGGGTCTGGGGCTTAAGCTAGAGCAGCAAACTGATCTCGATGGAAGGAAGCTGGTTCCTACCAGCACTGTGATCCTCATTCAGCCCCGTTTCCTCTGTGTCAGTCAAGGAGTTAAGATGGTGGCGACTGGCCACTTTCTGACTTGGACAGATTCAACTTTAGCTGTTCTTAGGATTATACTTTAGCCTGCCGAATTTACTAATCAGTAGCTGAAGTTGGTGCCAAACCATCTCTTTCTCCCCTGTTTTGGGGAAGTAGAGCTACCAATTCCAGCCACGGAACAGTTCAAGAGGCGGCTTATGCCTCCAGTGGAGGGTGGGCAGTGGCCTCCGTGGCATAGAGGGCTCTAATTGCAAATCTTCTCTGCAGATGGGCACTCACCTCCTTCCATTCATTCAAGGATGTTACAAGATGCACTACTGGTCTCCTGGAGCCCCCAAACAAATTCTTGAGTGAGCTCTGGGTGATTACTAACTGTCCTGTAGCAGGAGCTGATTCTAGGAGCACACTTACTCTGCTGCCATCTTCCTAGTTGTCATTTCTTCCTTTATTTTCTAACTGATACTATTTAGATAAGGAAAAAAAACGTTACTTTGACTTTTAACTTAAGTTTCGGGAATACACTCTCACTGTGATAAATAAATTTGCCAAGGACGACAGAAGTGCTGTACATGATCTTATAAGGATGGTTACAGGACCTGTTCAATTGCATCGAAGTTTATAAAAGTGTTATGTACAAAATATAAACCTTAATGTAAACCACTGACCATGGTTGGTAGCTATGTTTCAATATTTGTACATCAGATCTAACAAACTTGCCATCCACATATAAAATGCTATTAATAGGAGAGAGGGAAAAGGGGGAAGATATTGGGAATAGAGGTTCCCCTGTATTAAGTAGGGGATGATTCCATAAAGTCCTAAATCTTCTTTGAGGACAAAATGAAAAAAAAGGAAGACACTGGGGCAAAATAAGGAAGAAACTGTCACTGTACATATACGACAACAGATCGTATCCTGAATAAATGGCAAAATGTCAAAAACAATTTTTTTTAATACTTTGTCATTATTTTTTATTAATCTCAATTTATATATTTTTATTTCTTTTTATTCTTTTCATTTGTTTGGTATTTTATTTATTATTTTTAAAACTATCATTATTATTTCATTTTCTTATAAATTGTTTTTGGTTATTTTTATAGGCTACATTTTGGAAGAAGATTTGTTTCATAAAAAGAATACAACTGTGGCAGGAGAGGATACTTGCACAGATAACTTTTATGTGGGATACACGGAAGGCAAGTCTGTTCAAACATATAAGGCATAGAAATGTGTTCAAATCTATGTGGGGCAACGTCACAGTGTGTGGAGATTCCCAAAATACCCAAGGGAATATCAAATTCCCATCCTGGGGAGCTCTGCCAAATTCTCTAAAGGATCAGCAAGAATCCTCTGAGTACAGACAGGGGCAATGACTATTAAAGGAGGATGGTCCATGCATGGGCCCTTGATAATTGATGACTGTGCATATGCAACTGTACTCTTGAAGATGAAAATTATCCTAGTATAGAGTGCTGAAGAGTTGGCTCTGAGAGCCTCCCTGTTCTCAAATGTGGTGTGTCTCTAAGCCAAAGTCAAAATATAAATACATTACCTTTCCCCAAGCATGGGACATGACTCCCAGGGATGAGTTTCCCTGGCAATGAGGAATTACAACCAAACTCGAACTAGCAATGCAACTGTAAAAAGACCTTGACCAAAAGGGTGAAAAGGAAAAGACAAATGAGTTTATATGACCAAAAGACTTCAAAGTGATTTCGGTACTCATTCCAGAGGTTACACTTATGCATGCCTGAGCAGGATTTCTTTCAATGCCAAATTAGATATTACCCTAAATAGGGGGAAACCTGTGGGCTCTGGAGACATCCAACATTACTCGGTGCAGATAGATCAGGAGTTTGGATCAAGTCAGTGGGTCCTACTTTGGAATTTATGCTCCCCAGTGTGACAGAGTTGGACTCAATTGTGGTTTCCCTAATTATGGCACTTCTGTCCTTCTATTTGAACCTATAATTTGTACTAGAGTTGGTATGTGTACGTCCAAGACACGTAATTCTTTGGACTATACATGATCCAGCTGGGTCCTGAATCTCTACAGAGTTGCAACATCTACTCTGCATCCCGTTAGTCTCACCCAGGACAACAAAAAAGGAGGGGATGATGAACAACTACCATACCAAGGGACTGAGAGATTCTACAATTGCAAGCAAGATAATCCATCCATTGTCCCTATGGGTTTGAAACGCCCTCTTAATTAAGGTGGAGTGGACATCACCATCCCACAATCCTCAGGATTGGGGAACGAACTATGGACTAAAGTAGACTTATCGGTATACTACTATAAATATATTTTGATTCTACTAATGGAAGAAATTATATCATTGTTGTGGAGGCAGTAGCCATTGGAGGTTCAGAGGGCAGGGAGAGGGAAAAACGGGTGTAATCTGGGTGCGTTTTCGGGACGTGGGAATTCTTCTACATGATAATGCAGCTACAGATGCAGGCCATTATATATCTTGATTAAACCTACCAAATTGGGTGGGAGAGAGTGTAAACTACAATGCAAATTATAATCAACATTAGTGGCAATGCTACAAAATGTGTTCATCCATTGCAATGATTGTAACTCACTAAAGAAGGATACTGTTAATGTGGGAAAATGCGGGAGGTGTGGGAGCAGTGCATATGGAAATCCACAATATGTTTTACTTGACATTTCTTAAGCAAAGCATCTTAAAATATATATAAATTACTTTTAAAAAATAAATAAAATTTAATACATTTCAGGTTTTCTGTTTAACGTGTTGTGTAGTTTATGTAATGTAGGTTGGTGACAATGCAATGCTGTGAAAACTATTTTACCAGTAAATTGAAAAATGCAAAAACAAAAATTGTGCCTTTCCTCTTTTTAAAGTGTTTTATTGCTATACTTCAGATAATTCCAAATTACAATAAAATATGGCCAATTGAGTAATAATATAGACAAATATAATCAAGTTAATATATAAGTAACCAAACTATCTTTAGAAATTCAGGAAGTTCCTTCCCATTTGATCAAAAGTATACTCTCTGAAACTTAGAAAGAATGTTTTCTATGCTGTGAGATAATTCAGAGGCTTAAAGAGAAAGTAAAGGCCACATATTCAGGATTTCCCAAGAAGGGATATCTGTTCATCTCAAAGAGGAATTGACTGTGGGGAATCTTCCTTCTTTGTCCAGCGTTTAAAGTTGGTGCAACTCCAGGTCATGTCGAGTTCTCCTGGATCCACTGGCCTCAAAGACACTCAGATGGAGGGCAGTGTAGTTGACAGCACCTGGCAGCTGGGGAGGCCTGAGTGTAGAGTAGAGAGCAGCATTGTTTCAATCCGCAGCCCACACTCAACGGAGGAACTCTGCCGTTAGGGTTGGAGCCACACACAGGGTTGGGAAAATTCCCTTGTGCTCTGGTGGTTCTCAGGACCTCATCAAGAGTTTCTAGTGTTTTTCCCATCTTCACCATTGAGTCTTCTTGTTTGAAGGGTTTTCATCTCTCTTGCTCTAGTTCACGGACTCATAAGGTTAACACTGCTTTTAGCATCACTGCCTTCCTTATGCCTTTTTGTAGGTTACTACAAGGCTAGAAAATTTTTAAAGTCACTTTCTCTCACCTGGCATCCTCTAAGAATGCCTCAGTCTCTATACAGCTTGTGAACATCATTCAGCTGGTCAAGGAGGTGACATTTCCCTTTAATCAGTGCAGCCTGTGTGTCTGCAAGCTGCCTTTCCCGTCTTCTATAAAGATGCCTGCTCAGAGACTGCAGCAATCTGAGTAGCAATAAGAGGCCTACCAACAAACTGATGGCAGGTTTACACAACCCTATTTCCCCGTGGAAGCTGTGGTGGACCATGTGCTCTGAACTTAAATCATCAGGCAGCAGCTCCATCACGCCCTCTCCCAGCTTCCCAAGGAGCAGCCCAAAGGAAAGCTTCACAGAAGGACACAGCCTCTTCGTGGCTTTGGAGTCACCCCAGGATCCTGTCCATTAACCATGGATCCACTAGTCATAACACACTCCTGAGAATCACCCCAAATTCCATCTGTTACACAGCAGCAACTGATAGTTTGAACACATATTCAGTGAGCTGGTCTAATAAAGGATTTAGTAGTTAACATATACTTGTATTCATTATTTTTGAATGGTTTTCCTTCTTGCCTTTTTAAAATTTTTTATTGATGAAAATTTGAAATATAGTGAAATAATCCAATGTTACCAGAAATCTTTGCTGATTTTTTTAGAGTTTATACTTCCCCTTCCCACAGTATCCAACAATATTCATCATGGCTTTTCTCCCATATTTGACCTTTCTTTCAATACCCAACACCTTTATATGCACTTCGCTTTTTTCTCCCCTAGTATTAATATCCCTAATCAGTTTGGTACTTTAGCTACAAATGATGTACCAATATTGTACATTAATATTGAAGCAAGGCACTTTTTTCCCCACCCCTGGAATTAAATTTTACAAAGCAGTCATGGTTTGTTTTGTGACCATAAAAAACTAACTATGTGGCAAATGATCCTTTAAACAATCCATTTAGGTCTTCTGGCTACTTACATTAAATTATTTACCAGGGGTAGAAGGTGATTATTTTGGCCAGCTCAGCAGGTAAATGGTTAAATTCTTGGAGGTGCAACTGATTCATTGAGAAGTCTTAAAAACAGATTTTTGTTTTGCTTGTTTGTTTGTTTGTGGTTATATTTTGTTTTCTGACATGACCTTTAACCAAGCTATGTCAAATTTCCCTTGCCATTCTGCAAAAACAATTTGGCAAGATCTGATAACCTTCCAGGCCTTCTCAGATATTAAAACTTCATTCAGCCAAAAAAAAAAAAAAAAAAAAAAATTAGCTAAATATCATAGTTCAAATTAGGGTTCTTTATTTGTTTTGTACAGTTCTATAGGTTTTGACCAATGTGTCATGCCATATGTAGTGTTTCTACAGTTTGATGTAGTTATGAATTCCAAACTCTATATTAGTTTATGCTTGTAAACTGCTCTGTTCATCTGGGCATGATTAAGTTATAATGGGGGCTTTGATTGGGCCATGTCAGTAGGTTGTTTAGTCCCCCTGCCTTGGTGGGTGGGGGAATCAAATATAAATATCAAGTAAAGGAGGGAGCAGTTTTGATGTTGGAGTTTTGTTGTTGGAGAGAAGGCCCCCAGATAGAGAAGAGCTATTCAGCTGAGAGTTCATAGCTGGCCTTGTGGAGAGAAGCAAAGCATAGAGAGCCTAATAGTCTACAGCTGACTTGTAGAAGAACCAGAAGAGCTAAGCCTGGAGAGAAAGGCAGCCCTGGGAAGAGAGGAACCCAAGAAGCCTGACCCCTGGCAAACGTCAGCAGCTGTTTTGCTCCATCATGTGGAATTTGACTTTGATGAGGGAAGAAATTTATGCTTCATGGCCTGGTAACAGTGTACTTCTACCACAAATAAATACCCTTTATAAAGACCAACCAATCTCTGGTATTTTGCATTAGCACTCCTTTGGCTGACTAATACACAATATATCAACCATTATAATATTATAAAGAATTATATCGGTGCCCTAAAAATACCCTATGCACCACCTACTAAATCTCTGGAAATCAAGGATGAGTTTTAAATTTTTCATGGTTGAAAAGCAGCACAAAAGTAGTCCAATATTTTGGGACATGTGAAAAATATCTGAAACTCAAAATTGAGGTTTCAATTGTTTTTATTTTATATTTAAAAAAGTGATCCTCAACATACTAAAGGGGATAGAGATAAGAGAAAGAACTAAAGGATATGAAGAAAAAATGAATGAGCAATATTGGAATCTCTTGAGGAGAGTTCACAAACAGAAATACTGGTCTTGATGAACTCAATATCTAAGATGAAAAATTCCCTGGATGGTGGCAACAACAGATTGCAGGTAGCAGAAGGAAAAAATCAGTGATCTCAAAGACAAAATTACTGAAATGATTCACACTGAGAGCAGAAAGAAAAAAGAATGTGGTAGTGGATTATTGGAAGTGTAATTAACAGCAATGAATGATGGATATGATTGTGGTTGAAAGGAGAAGTTTAGGTTCATGTATATCACTAGAATTAAAGCTAGAGTATAAAACATGGGATGGTATAACAGTGAAGTCTGTTTTGGAGGATGACTGTGGTTAATAGTACAAAGATAATAATGTTCTTCCATGAACTAGATCAAATATCTATCAGTATTAAAGCCTTAATAGTAGGGTAGTATATGGGAAGAAAAAAAACAGCTAATAAAAACCATGGATGATAGTTGACAAGAAGATTGTAATATTCTTTCCTCAATTGTAATAAAGGTACAATACCAATCCTAAGTGTCAATTATAAGGAAGTGTAAGGGCTATGGGATTTTTCTTTTTGGAACAAAGAGAATTTTCTCAAATTGACTCTGGTGACAAATGCACAACTCTATGATTAAACTGAGAGCTTTTGATTATACTTTTTGAATGGATTGTATGGTTTGTGAATAAAACTTTTTCTTTTTTAAATGGTTGCAAGAGAAATGGTATAATAAATGTGAAAATGTTGGAGTTCTCAAAAGAAGTCTATTATACAAACTCAAAGTATAGTTTCATCATTATTTTGATTGTATTCAATTTCCTATAACAAAATTCTGGTCAAAATGCTAAATGAACCTCTTTCTTTTAAAGGCCATAGATTATGGGTTATTATATTTAAATAAAGAATATTAATTCATATTTCTTTTATGTTTATATAATGGCTATATTGATTTGATATGGTCTATTCGATAAGCATTATAATAGATGTATTATATCAGCCCTTAATTAATTGAGGCAGCTGGGGGCCTGGAAATTGGATATGGAGCTTTTCAACTCTAAGTCATTGAATTAAATCTAGCCCAAACTGGAAGGAACCAAGAATGATTACAGCAGTGGCTCTTTGGTGGCTTCTGTGAAGTATATTTAGGTCACATTGAAGTACGTCGGGATAAATGCTGACAGAACATGGGATCATATCTATATTCACTATAGCATTTCTGTGGGTAGATGGAAACAGATATAAGGCCCAGGAACTCATAAAGCCAAGAGACATCTCTTTATTATTGAAGAAAAATCTGTGCTACTCTGAGACTTTCCTAGGTATTTCAATTAGTTCAACTAGTTTACTTAAGGTTTTAGTAAGATGAGAACTAAGAATATACTGATAAACAGTCTAGAAACCAAATAGGAACAGGCCTGGGCAAGGGGCCTAACTTGTTGTCATTTCCTTATAATCTTGTCTCTGTGCTGCTCATCAAGCTATTCTGGGTTCAATATTTGCAAAACAGTGCTGAGTAGAGACTAGAGTTATTATTAGCACTGACCCATATTTCTTTATATTTTCACATAAGTTTTAACATTAAGAGGTAACTATTTACAGGATGGAAGCCTATTGCCATAGATATTTTCCTTAATGCTTTTTTTTTTTTTTAATTCAGGAGCTTCTATTGAATATAATGTTTTCAACATACTATTTCTTTTCTTGTAAACTTGTTGCTTACACTATTTGTTGCAAGAAAATTTGGATCTCTTCTTAATGTGTGATAAAATTGATAATTGCAATCTTACTGAACAAGTAAGCATCACTATCATTTCATTTCTCTAGAGAGGTAACTTACATTAGTGATTTGCAAGCAGTTAAAGAAGCATTTTTAAAAAATTTCTCAACTATCATGATCAATAAATTTGTGAAATACAATAAAAATGAAATATCTGAAAAATAAACACATGCAAAAAAACAAAAACAAAAACAGAGCCTAAGAGACCTGTGGACCATCATCAAGTGTAACAATATGTGGATTATGGGAGCAACGGAAGAGAAGAAAGAGAGAAAGGGGAAGAAAGAATATTAAAAGAAATAATGGCAGAAAACTTCCGAAATTTATTGAAAGACATTAACATGCATTCAAGAAGTACCCTCGTCCCCAAAAAGAAACAAAGAGGATAAAGTTTAAGAGAACCATGCCTAGGCAGAGAAAAGTTTCCCGAAAGCCACAAGAGAAAATCAATGTGTTATATATAGGGGATTCTCCATAAGCATAAGAGCTGATTCTCATAAGAAACCGTTGAGGAAAGAATGCAGTAGTATTAAATATTTAAAGTGACGAAAATGCGAATATTCTTGCCGTCCTGATTTTGTGATAATCAGGGTAGGCTAAGCATTTGCTATATTAGAAACCATGCATGTGTCTCCAGACCTAGTTTTTCTCCCTAGGTCTGGGTTTTAGAATGCTGGTGATCAACTAAGCCTCATTTATTATATGAACATCCTGTATGGGAAATGACTGTAATTGTAGGTTCTTTGGTCAACCTTAAGAAATATAGCAGGGGAATGGATGTTGCTCAAATGGTTAAGCATCCATCTCCATTATGGAGGGACCAGGGTTCAATCCCCAGGACCTCCTGATAAAAATTGAAATAAAGTGGGAAGCGGCTGTGGCTCAATCAGTGGGGCTCCCGTTTACCATATGGGAGGCCCCGGGTTCAGTTCCCAGGGCCTCCTGGTGAAGGCAAGCCTGCTCACACGGTGTGGTTAGCTGACCCAGCGAGCACAAGCAGCAAGGGTGGGATAAATGAATAAATAAATAAAATCTTTAAAATAATTGAAATAAAGAAAAACATAGAAAGTGTGTGGTTCATGAGGCCCCATGTGCAGGTAAGAACTCAGGCCCCATGCGTAGGTGAACTGTCAGGCCCCACGAGCCATGCAACAAGATGATGATATAACAGGAGAGTGACACAAGAGAGAGCCAAGACAAGATACACCAAAAAACCCGGAAAAAGGTGTCGCAGGTGGTAGGATGCCTCTTTCACACGTCAGAGTTTCTGAGGATCGAATCCCAGTCCAGAATGGAGGAGAAGAATGAGAAGAGAGGGCAGGAAATACACACAGAGAGTTGTCCAGAAAATGAACACAAAAACAGCAAAAATGGATGGTGGGTGGGGAGGGAAATAGAGAAAAGGAAATAAATAAATAAATAAATAAACAAATAAATAAATAAATAAATAAATAGAATAAAATAAAATAAAATAAAAAGGTATAGGGGAGTAAGATACGAACTATAGTTAGTAATAATATTTTGACAATGCTCTGTCATAGTTTATTAACAAATGTTTCACAACAATGCAAAGTATTTGTGGTCGTGTGATGTGTGGGAGGCCTGTATGATATAATGCATGTTTGTTTTTTAAGTACACACGGTTTACGGAACACTTATTGTTTATGTATGTTCATGTATGAATGGTATACTTCAATAAATTGATTTAAAAGGAAGAAATAAATAAAGTGATGAAAGAAAACATTTGCCAACCAAGAATTTTATATCCAACAAGACTGCCTTTCAAATATGAAGAAGAGATTAGGTCATTCCCAGATAAACAAATCCTGAGGGAGTTCATTAACACTTGATGTGCCCTATAAGCAATGCTAAAGGCAGTTCTTCATACCAAAAGGAAAGTAATTAGACAGTGGATAGAAGTGGCATAAAGAAATAAAAGCCTCCTTTATTATATGGGTAATGTAAATGCATGTAAAATTCTGTTATTTTTGTGGGTGATGTGAGTCCACTTTTTACTTTTTACAGGCTCTAAAATGCAAAATGCATAAACAACAGTGAAAAGCCTATGATTTTGAATTGCAATATACAAGGATATAATTTGTAACAAGGAAAATAAAAGAAGGGGAGAAGGAAGGGTATAGGACCAGAGTTTGTCCATGCTATTGAAGTTAGTTCATATGAAATCAAACATGACTGTCATAGATTTGTGGTGTTAAATTTTGCACACATGGTAACAACAAAGAAAATATATTAAAAATATATACAAAAGAAATGATAAGAGACTCAAAACGATATACTGAAAAAATCAAATGTGATAGTAGACATTAATGGAACACTTGAAAGTTGAAAAAGGTATAAATCATACAAAGACCAAGTAGCCAAATGGCAAAAGAAAATCCTGTACTATGACTTGTGACTTTAAATGTAAATCGATTAAACTCTCCAGTGGAAGGGCAGAGTTCCACAGAATGGATTAAAGAAAATTTTTTTTAAACAACATGGTCCAACCATATGCTGTTTACAAGAGACTTGCCTTAAATTCAAAGATCAAGTAAGCTGAAAGTGAAAGAATGCAAAATCATACCATGGAAATGGTAAACAAAAGAGAGCTGGGCAACCTATACTATTAGATAAAATAGACTTTAACTCAAAAATGGTTAAAAGGTACAAAGAACGTCACTATATACTGAAAAAAGGGGTCAGTTAAAAAAGAAGAGAGTCTTTTGCGAAGCAGTTTTGATGTTGGAAAGAAGGCCCCAGGGGAAGAGAAGCAAGCCGTTCCCTGATGGTCTGCAGCTGACCTCGTGGAGGAAACAGGAGCTAAGCCCGGAGAAAAACGCAGCCCCAGGAAGAGAGGAACCCCAGAAGCCTGAACCCCGGCAAATGCCAGCAGCTGTCTTGCTCTAACACATGGCAATGGACTGTGGTGAGAGAAGAAACTTAATGCTTTATGGCCTGGTATCTGCAGACTTATACCCCAAATAAATACCCTTTATAAAGACCAACCCATTTCTGGTATTTCACATTAGCACCCCTTTGGCTGACTAATACAGAATTTGGTACCGGGAGTGGGGTAGTGCTTTTGTAATTACCAAAATGTTGGAACGGTTTTATAAATGGGTAAGGGGTATTTTTTGGAGGAATTGTGAAATGCTTGATGGAAAAGGCCTAGATCACTTTGAAGAGACTATTGATAGTAATATGGACGCTAAAGAGACTTTCTATGATGCCTTGGAAGTAAATGATGAAACTATTATTGGAAACTGGAGGAAAGGCGATCCATGTTTTAAAGTTGCAGAGAATTTAACAAGATTAACTCCTGGTGTTATATGGAAGACAGAATTTGAAAATGGCGATCCAGAGCATTTAGCTAAAGAACTTTCTAAGGTAAACTTGGAGAATGTGGCTTGGCTTCTCCTTGCAGCTTATAGCAAAATACTAGATGAGAAAAATACACTAAGGACTGAACTTTTGGGCAAAAAGAAAACAGAAACTAATTCAGGAACTTCCAAGTTTCTGGAAATCAAATTCCCAGATGCAAATGCCCTATTTGAAGACTTTACTAAACTTGGAACTCATAACTCAGAATTGAAAATGCAGTTATCTCGGAAAGACTTGTGGAAAGTCTTACTGTCTGATGGCTTGGACCCCTGCTTCTTGCATGCTAAACCAACAACGTTTTTGAGAATGCTGTATGAACAAAACCACTATCAGCTTGGACAAAAGAGGACATGGAAAGGAGAAACTGAAGAAGAAAAAGCTTTAAGAAGAAAACCGTGGAAGCAGAGATCTAGAATTAAAACATCTCCTTGGGCCGAGAGAGGAGCCCCACCCATATATACAGAGAGGGTGAGTTTTCCCCAGCAGTTGAAGAGTGTGGATGTCCCCACCCGATGTTCAGGAAGAATATTGCCACCCCAGGGTGCAGGGAGGTTGGAGCACATTCCTCAAAGATTAGGGCGGTTAAGGTCAACACCCCATTGTTCTGAGAGGGGTGTAGCTGTCCCCTATGGATTAGGGAAGGCCAGGTGGTCAACCCATTGCTCTGAGAGGGTTGAGCCTGTATGCCAAAGGTTAAGGAAGGCCAGGTGGTCAACTCATTGTTCTGAGAGAGTTGAGCCTGTATGCCAAAGGTTAGGGAAAGCCAGGTGGTCAACTCATTGCTCTGAGAGGGTTGAGCCTGTATGCCAAAGGTTAGGGGGAATGTTGTCTTCACCTCAGTGTGCTAAGGGGGCTAAGACTCTAACCCAAAGATTGGGTAAGGTGTAGCAATCACCCCAACACTCTTGGAGGGTGAGATCTGAGGCTTGGTCGAAACCCAGATGCTTGATGAGGGTGGAATCAAGAAAATGGCCTTTGGGCAAGCCTGTGGAAAGGGTGGGTTCCCATGTGGCCCCAAGGAGAAGAAACCATCATCTTAAGAATGAGTCTCAGACTTTGAAATTGAATGGAAGCTGCCCTGCAAATTTACTGAACTGTAAAGGATCCATGACTCATGTTTAACATCCCAATTTCTCCTTATAATTTTGAAAATGTTTATCTTTTGTCTTTCCATTTGTATATTGGAAGCAGTTAAATGGTTTTGTAAGATTCAGAGGTCTATAGCAGATGGGACTTTGCCTCAAGATGAACTGTATTTCTTTAAAAAGATTTTGATATGATTTTGTACTTGAATTGTTACTGATTTAAGTTTTTTTTGTGAAAATTGTAATGTATTTTTGAAATTCAGAGGGTGAAATGTAACCGTTGGAGAATTTGATGTAATTATGAATTCCAAAAATATAATTGGATTATGCTTGTAAACTGATCTGTTAATCTGGGCATGATTAGGTTAGGATTAGGGCGTTGAGCCCCACCCCTTGGTGGGTGGGGAATTGAATATTAAAGGCAAGGCAAAGGACAGTTGAAGTAGTATTTTGCGAAGCAGTTTTGATGTTGGAAAGAAGGCCCCAGGGGAAGAGAAGCAAGCCGTTCGCCTGATCGTCTGCAGCTGACCTTGTGGAGGAAACAGGAGCTAAGCCCGGAGAGAAACGCAGCCCCCCAGGAAGAGAGGAACCCCAGAAGCCTGAACCCTGAAAAATGCCGGCAGCTGTCTTGCTCTAACACATGGCAATGGACTGTGGTGAGAGAAGAAACTTAATGCTTTATGGCCTGGTATCTGTGGACTTATACCCCAAATAAATACCCTTTATAAATACCAAAAAAAAAAAAAAAAAAAAAAAAAAGAAGACAACACAATTATAAATATATATACATATACTAAAAAAAAAAAAAAAAAATCAAAGAAAACATGGAAGACATATTACTCATTCCATCCAAGTCTGTCTTTTAAATAGCAGAGCCCTTAACTTTCAAGTCTATTTGTTGTAAGAAAGTTTTGGAGGCCTCTAAATTTGGAGACCCTGAGCATTTGGGTGTGTTTTTCCCATTAATGCGAACCAGTTAGGCAATGTCTGCATAGCTATTTATCAAAGAGCTAGCTCCTCACTGTACTGTCAGGCAGGAGAGACATCAGTAATCAGCCCCATGACAGATGACTTCTGAAACTGTACTTAAGGCCTCTGTTTGTTGTGGATCTGAGCAGTATCCAAGAGATGAGTCTCCTGGACCTTGGATGATCAGAAATCAGCAACATGACATAGTAACTTGGGTTGATGGACTCCAGAGCAAGAAATGGAGAGAAGGAAATGGATTAATTCCAACATGTAAACATTTGAATCAGTGAAATTAAATGCAAAATAAATGTTTGTCTGGTTTCAAATGAAAATACAATGCGCCATCACCCACTGGTCGTCATGTAAGTCCATGCCTATTCTACTAGTTAACTATTGTCACTTAAGTCAGGGGTGTAGTGAATAATCCTATATTTGGTATGCTTTTTTTTTTAATATTTTTTTTTTCTTTAAAGATATTTAGATACAAAAATAATACACAAAAAATATAGGGATTCCCATTTGCCCCACCTCCCACACCTCCCACGACCTCCCACATAAACATCCTTCATTAGTGTGGCACATCACCTGTGATTGAATTACACATCCTGGGGCTTTGCCATTACGCATGGACCATAGTTGACATTGTAGAACACACTCTCTCCCATACAGTTCTGCATGTGATATGATGACATAAAATCGCTATATCTGTCGTTGCAATGTCACTCAGCACAATTCCAAGTCCTGAAAAAGCTCCTGTATTACAACTGCTTTAGCCTCTCCCTGCTCCCAGAGAGTCCAGTGGACACAACTCCACATTAATGTTTTAATATCTTCCATTGCTTGAACCACAATATGTCTAAAACAGAATACCAGTAAATCCACTCTAGTCCACAGCTCTTCCCCCAATCCTGAAGAGTCAGGGTTGGCAATGTCCACTTAATCTCCAATTGAGAGAGGGCTTATATTCCATAGATAAGATGGAAGGGATTATCCTGCCTGCAGCTGCAGACACTCTCCATTCCTTGGGATGGCCATTGTCCATCATCATCTCCCTGCCAGGTGTCCTGGGAGAGTCCACTGAGTTGTAGAGTAGGAGTTGCAGCGCCACCGAGATTCTGGGCCCAGCTGGCACATGGACAGCACAAAGACTCCTGTCTCTAGATATGCACCAACAAACTCTAGCACCACATATAGGTTTGAATAGAAGGGACAGATGAACTATGTGCAGGGAAGACATATTTGAGTCCAACTCTGTCACTCTCAGGAGCACAAATTCTAAAGTAGGGCCCACTACCAAGGCAGCAAACTCTGGAGCTATCCACCCTTATATAGGACCTGGGTGTCTCCATAGCCCTCAGGAATCCCTCTATTGGGGTGATATCCACTTTGGATTCTATGAAGTCCAACTGAGATGTGCATAAGCGTTACCACTGAGATGACCTCCTGACTCACTTTGAAGTCTCTTAGCCATATGAACTCATTTGTCTTTAGCTTTTCCCCCTTTTATTTGAGTTTTTTTTCCAGTTACATCACCAGTTGGCACTTGGTAGTAATCCCTCAGTACCAGGGAATGCTCATCCCTAGGAGTTATGTCCCATGCTAGGAGGAAGGAAATGCATTCATATGCTGAGTTTTGAAAGAGGCCACATTTGAGCAACAAGGAGGCTCTCAGGAGGCAACTCTAAGGCACCCCATAACAAAAGGCTAAGTTTCAATTTCAAGAGCAAAGACTCATAAGGCTAGTCATCAATAACAAGGGCACATCAGTGGATAATCCTCCTTTGCCAGACCCTGTCCCTGCACTTGGGGAACTGTTGCTGCTCCCTTGGAGAATGTGGCAGAGTTCTTCAAGATGGGAATTCAGTATTCTCTCATTTATTGAGTGATTCTCCACCCACTGTAACAATGCCCCATGAACATTTGAACAATTTTATATACCTTGTATATATGTTCAGGTGAACTTCCTCCCATTCAACACCCATCCCTGACACCCCCCACCAATGATCCTTTCCCACCCGAGTTGTAACCCTTCTGTGAGCCAAAGCTTCTTTAAAGATGAAGACAATACAGCATCCAAATACAATTACTAAGGAAATGAAATAATAATGATAAGTTTAAATGTAAGAGGTAGGCACACCTGGAGCAAGCTTCTAGGGAGTGTGTGAGTGTTCATCTTGTCATAATGTGTTATATCAGTGGATGGGGAAAAACATAATGAGTGGGAAACACATAATGATTGGACTCCCATCTTTGGGAGGACCAATTCATTCAGAAATAGACAAAGATCAAAGGCGGTTCTTCTAAAGAGCAAGGGAGGACAAATAGGTATGTCAAGACCTCTTGTTGCATGTAACTATGAATCTTGTCATCCAATGAGTCAAGTCAGGGACTCAGCATGGGGCCCGGTGGGATGGGGAGGGAGGAGGAGAATAGATCAAAAAGGGGGTGTATATTGGTCAGTAGAAATGTTCTTCATTACCTTACAGTGATGGACACAGGACATGGTAATATCATCAAAATGTTTAAAAGTGTATGATCTAACATGTGGTACATTTTTGAAGTCAGTGTAACACTCACCTTCCTTGGTCACCATAACAAAATTGTGATGGTCATTCCTACAGTGACATTGATTCATTTTGCAAATGTAAAATCTAGTGGCAACCATTAACAGGTGTGACTTATTCTCATTAGTACAGTTGTCCCTGAATCCAAACTTTTTTTTTAATAGTGAAAGATAATGCAGTTCTTCAAAAATTATGCTTACCTTTTCTGATGTTATTCCAACCACCTTGACATATATATAAATTTCCTTGATTCTTACCTCTTTCATGAAGTTTTCTGCTCCAACATTCTTTAAGACCATGAAGAAAAGGCTATCTAAATTTAATTCGTATCCACTGCACCGTCTTTGGTACTTTCTCTAAGTGACCACAAAATTTCATTTTACCTCTGTGAAGAAGAACTTAAATGGCTCTTCCTATGCACCCTGTTCCTTCCAAAGAAATCTTACCAGTGAGTCTATATTCCCATCACACCCCATAATCTCATGACTGCGAATTCCAAAGTATTTTTACTCAACGGTAATGGCGAGAACAGAGCAATACTGAAAATGGAAGCTTCATTTAAAACTATTTTGCTCACATTCCTTCAAACTGCCCTTTTCATGAGGTGATTTCAGCTAAATTAAACTTGCAGAGCTCAAAAATACATAATTGATTGCATGAGTTTCCAATACAATTAGTGATTGATCAATGACCTCCAACTGGCAATAGCCAATCCAGTAACTGGAGAGGAAAACAAATGGTTAGCTTTAGTTCCAACAAGCTACTTTTTTGGGGTGGGGGGGCACTAAGAAAATAATGGGTTATAAGATTAATACCTTGATGGCTCACATAAATGAAATAGGTCTCACTGCACAGAACACACATTCTTCAAAAAAGGAAGGATAACAAAGCCTAAACTTTTCATTTCACAATGATTATTCCTGATTCTCTCCCTGCTGCTGGAATTGAAAATCTTCAGAGTCCACAAATACAGCATGCAGCTTTGTTCCCGGGCCTGAGGGTGATCAGCCCTGCTGCAGCCCAGGGGGCGACACTGGCTAGTTATGGGCCGTCCGGTGCGCACTCTGGGAACGGCGAGGGTGAGGAGGTTCTCAGGGAGCGGCATCGGGTTTGGGGGCTCCCTGGTCTCCACGGCTCAGGTGTGGGGGGTATCTGGTAAGGACCGCGCGTGAAAGAAAGACTCGAGACCTCTGAGTGCGGGGGAAGAAGCAAAGAGAGAGACTTTATTGAGGAAGTACAGTGCATATATACTCTTTAGGCTGGGGGCAGTCCCTCAGCCGATGGTGGAGGCTTATCATTGGGCAGTGGTTAGGGTCAGGGGTTGCTAGGGAAAGGGGCCGAATTTGGGGGCGGCAAGGGGCGAAGCAAGGTTGTTCAAAAAAGGCAATAACTGGGGCGAGAGCTCAGATTGGTGAGAAGGAACAAGGAAGAGGGAGAGAGGGAAAAGGGGAATGGGGGAGGGGGTTATGTTGCGCAGGCAAGGCCACAGCAAGGCCTGCAGTTTGTAGATACTGCATCTCCACCCTTATTTCTTTTTTAGGCCAACAGATAGGGAGCTGGGCCTGTCTTAGGTCATAGCCGGCTGAGGCACTAGTAGCTTTTACCCGTCTTTGGGCTATCCCAGCAGCAGCTGTGCATGAACGGTAGGGACTGTGCCTGTCTTAGGTCAGAACCATGCAGAAAAAGGGGGCTGGATCTTACCCGTCTTTGGAAACTCTAGCAGCAATGATTGAGCCAGGCGCCATGGCAACAATTGGCTAGGTTCCTGTCTTAGGTTGTCCAGCGGTGCTAGTATAAGGTTCAGTTGCCCGTCATAGGACAACAGCCCAGCAGAGCAACAGCGGCTGGTGCCCTGTCTTAGGTTGGCTACCTTTTGTGCCTGGCTAGGTTGCCCATCATTGGCTCACCAGTTCAGCTCTATCTTGGCCAAAATGTAATAGGTGGAGAGGTTTGTTTGGAAAGGGAGGAGGGACAGGGCAGGGGCCTAGAGGGGTGAGTGATCGGCATGGATTGGGCGATTGAAGGATTGGTTGTTGTTGGATAGATGCAGATAATCAACTTCACGGGTTTGGACTCGCTGATAGCGGACGGTCACTGGCTTATCGAAGAGGGAGTTGCGAATCGCCTGCAAGAGTTTTCGAAAGAGGGTAGGGCCTAGAGAGAGAAGGAGCAGAATGAGTATTAAAGGGCCAAGGAAGGGGAGGAGGTAAGGGAGGAGTTTGTCAAATCCCCAGGAGGTCCAGGTGTTGTTGCTAAGGGCTTCATACTCCTTTTTGCGCTTAGCCAGGCCTTCCCTCAGCTGGGCCATGTTGTCCTTTATGAGGCTGGAGTGGTTGGCATAGAAGCAACATTCTTCTCCTAACGCGGCACACAGCCCCCCCTGTTTTAGGAAGAGGAGGTCGAGTCCTCTACGATTTTGGAGGACTACTTCTGACAAGGAGTTTAAGGATTTTTCCAGATGAGAGATAGAAGTTTCTATACGGGCAATATCTTCATCCACAGCCATACGCAAGGAGGAAAGAGCGGTTTGTTGTGTGCCGAGAGCAGTAGCTCCGAGGGCGATCCCACCAACACTTAGGAGTGAAGCAAGAGCTATAGCGGTGATGATCTCACGTTTTTGTACATTGACCGGGAGTAGTTGATGCTGCCAAAATGCAAGAAATTGATCGTTAGTGTGGAAATAAATGCGGGGAAGAATGGTAACGAGCACACAGGTTTCTCCACTGGTGTTGAGGGTGGCAACGCTCAGGCACGGTGTTAGACCTGTTGAGGAGCAGAGCCATTTCGTATCGTTGTGGGGGATTAAAAACTTAGAACTTGACTTAGGAAATAAGGTATAGTTGCAGAGAGACTGCATGGAGGAGGTAACGGTGCCCTTAACTTTACCCACACAAAGCCCACTACGAGAGACCGATTGTATAGTCAGGCCCCTAGTATGATTCCATTTGCAAGAGGCAGGGCTCTCTTCCGAAGAATCCTTATAGGAGGCATTAACAGCAATCGCCTCGTAGTAGGGCAGAATGGAGGAGAGGCACAACCAGCAATCCTGGGTGAGATTAGGATTGGAGGCATTTAAATGGGTAAAAGAAGCATTGAGGAGAGATAGAAACGGGTTGGCAAGCGAAAGGGGGACGTTGGGGGGTTGAGGTGGAATGAAGGGAGTGACGGAGGGAGCATGAGTCGTGCTAGATGAGTTGGTATGAATTGCGTGGGAGGGTGAGGATGGAGGAGAAGAAACCGAAGGCCTAGTTGGGGGATTCTGTGGGTTGAGGATGGGGTTGGGGCCAACTGCCATACCAGGGGGAGTGGTAGGCTGGGATTTTTGTATTTTGAAAAAGGTGCCATAGTCGTAGTGGGGCAAATAAAGCCGAACTCCCCACGTGCGGCCAGACATCCATTGGACGTCGGCGGGATTTTTTACTGTTAAGGTGATATTGGGCCAGCCTGTAGCTATCAAGTACTTGTCCTTGTTAGGGGGGTTGGACCATCCATAAGCTATAGACTCACATCCCCAAGAGGGACAGTAGTAATGTGAGGGATCATGGCAGGATGAGTGGGAAGAACCTGCTGAAGAGGGGCAGATATAGTAGCCTGACGCCTGTTGCGAGGCTGCTATAAGGGAGGGCCCTCCTGTCCGTGCCGTATACCGTAGGTGGCAGGCTTTGGATGTGGTCCCGTCAAGGTGAGGTATTTTGTTACTTTGCGGGCCGCAGCCCTGGGGGTAGAGGACAGGGTATTTAGGACTACTAATGCCCAGGTTGGTAAGGCAACAGACGTGCACGGTAAAGGAAGGAGCGCCGGATGTGACATTATACCGGAGAGTGATTTTTTCTTGCCAGAGTTGTAGCGTCCAGTTAAAAGGTTGATGTTCATCGTTGGCGTTACCTGAATGAGTGAAGGTAAGTAGGGCGAATGAAAGAAAAATTAGCAGAGGGGGTGCAGGTGTACAAGGGGTGTCTTGCTGGTGTGCTTTTGGGAATCTCAGTGCCAGGCGACGCTTTTCAGCTTTTCCTCCATCTCTTTGCGATTTGCGTCTTCTTCTCATGATGCGATGGGGCTGGTCTGACGTTCCAGGCCGGGATCCAGATAGGTTGTGGAGCGCCATCTGGAAAGACACAAGCAAATCCCCTCCCTTGACATAGGAGAGGGTGAGGTCCCTGCCATTGTTGGGTTTCTGGATCCTTCCATCTGACAGAGGGAAGGGGAATGCCTAGAGAGGATGCCCCCCAGTGCTTGTGCATGGGGGACAAGCCGTTTTTGTCAAAGGTAAGCAAGTTGAGCTTAATCAACGCTGCCGTGAGGATCTCCTCAGGCGTGCCCGAGGGGCTTAATTCCTTTTCTCTTAAAATAGTGAGTTTGAGCTGTTGGTGAGACCTTTCGACCACGGCTTGTCCCTGGGGGTTGTAGGGAATGCCAAAGTGGTGCGTGATGTTATACAGTTTGAGAAAGGCCTGGAAGGTGGAACTATGGTAGGCTGGCCCATTTTCGGTTTTGATGTCCCAGGGAATTCCCATGAGGAGGATGGTTCGTCTCATGGCTAGGATACAATGCCGAGCTCGTTCCCCTGGGAGGGCAACTGCTGAAATTAAACCGGAGAAGGTGTCCTTCACCACATGTACATATTTGAGTCTGCCGAAGGATGGGACGTGAGTGACGTCCATCTGCCACCGGGCATTGGGCTTTAAACCTCTGGGGTTAACTCCTTGGGGCTGCAGGGGCCCGAGGGGCAGGAAGGGAGCGCAGCGCTTACAGCTGCGCACCAGATGTTTGCACGTTTCGATGGGCAGGTCAGGGAACAGGTGTTGCAGGCTGGCAGCCGAGAAATGAAATCTAGAATGGAGACTGCGAGCCTGGGTTACCAGGTCCTCACAGTGAACCTTCAGGATTAGGGCTGACACCTGCGAGTCGATGAGGGAGTTACCCTCAGAGAGAGGACCAGGCAACCCAGTATGGCTCCGAATGTGGACTATGAACCAGAGATGTATCCGCTGCTCAAGGAGCCCTTTGAGCTGACTTAGGGCGCCGTCAAGAGGAGAATCGGTTGGGAAAAAGGTACTGAGGGCAATGACCCTGGCGACTTGTGTGGCATAGGCACTGTCAGAGAAGATGTTAATGGCTTCTGACGAGTAGGTTACCAGGGCCAGTATGATTGCCTCAAGCTCCCCTCTCTGGACAGAATCCATCAGCCTGAGGGTGCGACAGTGGGGAGTGTCAGTGCTGGTGGAGAAGGAGACAAATCCAAAGCCCTTCCTCGAAGCGCCAGTAAAAACAACACGGGCATGCGGTATTGGTCGAGAGGATGGGAATGGATGACCATCAGGCAAAACTGTGAGGCCAGAGAGTGACTGTAGTAGTTTGGAATTTGGGTAATGACAATCTATGCGTCCAGAGTAGCTGGAGAGCAAAATTTGGAAATCCATATCAGATTGGGCGAGCGAGTCAGTTTGGCTCCTGGAAAATGGCCAAATAAGAGTTTCAGGGGGTGTTCCATAAATTTGGACAGAAAGGCGCACTAATGTTTGCGCAAGTTGGATGACAGCCTTGATTACAGGAAGTATCTTGGAACTTCATGATTTTGCTAAGTGCGACCAGATCAGAGGTCCCTTCTGCCATAATGCTCCAGTAGGAGTTCCTTTGGTTAGTAAAACTAAGGCTTGTATAGGTTCAGTAGGAATATAACGCCTGTTTGCCACAAGATTGATTTGCTGAGAAACCTTCTCAACCACTGTCCTTGCCTCCGGGGTAACCTTGACCATTTTGGTGGGCGCAGTGGCCGGGCTGCTCTTAGTTTCTAGGAGTTGAAAGAGAGGCTGCAGCTCTGCTGTGGTAATAGGAAGAGCGGATCTCAGCCAGTTTATTTGGCCACACAGAGATTGGAGCTCAGTCAGGCTTATTTTGTCTGGGCAGTGAATTCGAAGAGGAATCGGTTGGACATGTTCAGTTATTTTGTAACCCAGAAATGTAAAGGGAGCGTGGCGCTGAATCTTATCTGAATTCACGGTCAAGCCAAGGTTGGTAAAGTTCTGAACCAATTCCTGAAAACCCTCTGACAGGGCGCGGGAATCTTCATGGGCCAGGAGAACATCATCCATATAATGAATGACGAAAAACCTATGTCTAAGAGGCTGGATAGCATGACTGACATAAATTTGGCAGATGGCAGGGCTATTTTTCATGCCCTGTGGCAGCACTTTCCACTGATATCGTTCATTGGCCCCTCGATTATTAATTTGGGGGACCGAGAACGCAAACTTCTCCTTATTTGATTCGTGTAGAGGAATGGAGAAGAAGCAGTCCTTAATGTCAAGTACGATGAGGTAATAGTCCAGAGGCACTGCGGATGGATGGGGGAGCCCTGGCTGAGGGGAACCCATGGGTTTAATATGGGCATTTATTGCCCTAAGGTCGTGGAGGAGGCGGTAGGAGTTTTTACCCCTCTTTTGGATGACAAAAACAGGAGAGTTCCAAGGGCTAGTGCTTCTTTCTATGTGGTTAAGCCGCAACTGTTCCTGGACCAATGTGTGCAAAGCCTGTAATTTGTGGGACGGTAAAGGCCATTGCTCAACCCAAACAGGTTCCTCGGTGTCCCAAGTAAGAGGAATGGGTTTCGGTGGTGCGAAACTGGCAATGGCCGCTAGGATTGGGGGTGATGAACAGGACTAGTGGAGACCCTGGCCCCGAGTCCGGCAAGAACGTCACTACCCCAGAGGATTGAAGACAGAGACGGGAGGAATAAAGGTCTGAAGACGCCCTGATGGTCCTCCTCGTCCGCCCAAGGGAGGTCCTCTACAGCTTGGGTGGAGCCTCCCATCCCAGTGGCGCCCAATACTGAAGGACTGGGCCCTGTTTTGCAAATTTGAGAATAGAGGGCAGGAAGGCAAGAGATTTCGGCCCCGGTGTCAAGGGTGCCAGAGAGCCATATATCACAGACTTTTAGAGAGAACAGTGGGCGGTTAGCTAAAATGGGGAGAGTCCAGTGAATGGAGGCAACGCCCTGACTTCCTGGCGGATGTGTAGGGGAGGGGGGGGAGGAGGGAGGACTGGGCAGAAGGGGAAGGTGGGTTAGCAGTCTCTGTTCAAGTTCTTTCACGGACGGGGGCGCGGAGAGTTCCTGTCCCCTTTTGTGACGGGCTGGGGACCGCCCCTCCAGAAGTTTAAAGGACAACCTGATTTGTCGATGGAAGACCGACAGTCACGGGCCCAATGGTAGCCCTTTTGGCAATGAGGACATGGGGTGGAAGGAAGGGTTTTTCTAGCACCTGGGTCTGCAGGGGGCGGGCCTCTCGAAGGGGCACCCCTGCCTTGATGTGACGGATTGGGGCATTCCCTGGCAAAATGACCGGTTTGGCCGCATTGGAAGCACGGCCCTGCGGCCGCGGCCATGGCAGCGGCAACGCCTATGACGATGTGGTGGGCGGTCTGATCAGTGTCCCTGCATGCCAGAATCCAATCATGGAGAGTGCCGGTAATTTTGGCGGAAATAGCCTGTTTACAGACTGTATTGGCTCCTTCCAGAATAAGCTCCCTGGCAAGGGCGGCCTGGGCTTGCTCATTATTGAGCTTACGGGCACATGCCTCCTGGACTCGGGAAACAAAGGAAGAAAACTCTTCATCCTTCCCCTGAATAAGCTTGGTGATATTATCTGTCTTGTTAGCCGAGCACCTTTGGAAGGCGGCCATAGCAATTTGGCCAATCTGTTGCCAAAGGACAGGAGGCTCAGGGGGATTAGTGTATGCAAGCGGCGCTGCATAGAGGCCCGTTCCAGTTAAGGCTTCGTAAGGCATTTGAATTCCGAGGGCAAGGTTGTCACGGTGTAGAGCCTCAGCGCGATCTTGGAAATGAGCGCGCCAATTAATAAATTGACCGGAATTAAGAACAGCCCAGGCGATATTTTGCCAGTCCTGCGGAAGGTTGAGATTGCCTGAGAGGTTTTCTAACAGCTGTTGGGCATAGGGACTACTGAGTCCATCCTCTTTGACGGCCTCCCTAAGGCGTTTGAGATCTGAGGCATCATATGGCTGCCAGGGTAGGGGACGTTGGGGTGAAGGGACGGGGTTGACGGGGTAGACTGCGGGCGCGATCGGCGTTGCAGGGAGGGGGGATGCGGCAGGACGACTGCCATAGGTAGCATAGAACTGTGCAAGTGCAGCAGGGAGCGCAGGAGGCAGGGGGGAGGAAGTGGAAGCAGGAATTTGGGGGAGGTGACGGGGGAAGATGGAGGAGGGGCGGAGGGTAAGGGGGGGTAGAGAGGATGTGACGTAGAGGGTGGGGACAAGACATCAGAGAGGTTCTGCTTTTCCGAGGAAGAAGAAGGGGGGAGTCTGCCATCTTGTAGGTCACACTTTTCGGGTGGGGAAGAAAGGGGAAGTGCGCCATCTTGTACGCTGAGAGGATCCGCATTAAGGACTTTAGGTGGCAGGCAGGCAGGCGGACTCTCGTTATGAGACCTGGAAGGGTCTTCCAGGAGGTTGTTAACAGTGAGAATAAAAGAGGAGGTGTCTTCAGAGCTATTGGAGCCTGGCTCTGCGGTTGACTCAGAGGGCGGGGGTACAGTCGGAGCGGGCCGAGCAAGCAGGAGCGGATGGTTATGAGTGTAGGGATAAGGGCAGGAGGAAAGCGCTTGTTCTCATGCTCTATGGCGGAGGTTACCCGATCGATAAGTAGGCGAAAGGTATCAGGGTCCCAAAGATTGGCGGTGGGAAGCCAGGGATTGAAAGGGAGAAGAAGATCCCAGAAAACTTGGAGTTGTTTAGAGGAAGCTTTACAATTGTGACACGCTAGAAGGCCCGCTAGAGCTCGAACCTGTGGCGCTTGGTGCTTGGAAAAGGAGGCCCCCATGTCCGGAGGCTAGAAAGGAAACAAGGACAAGGAGGAGAATGAGCAGCAGGAGAGAGAAGATTGTTAGCAGGAACTGGGTCTCAGAGGCGCTAGGGAAGCAGTGGAGCAAGATACGAAAGGCGAAGAGAAGAATGATAGGAAGCAAAAGGAAGATAACAAGGTACATATGTTCTCTAGCAGCAGGAGAAAGGAAACAGTCGCGGCCGAAAAGGGGAAATTTACAAGGGACCTCTGTTTGCTTACCAGATCCGGAAGACCGCGCGTGATCCTATCCCGCCGGCAGTGCCCCACGTTGGGCGCCAATTGCCGCTTTGTTCCCGGGCCTGAGGGTGATCAGCCCTGCTGCAGCCCGGGGGGCGACACTGGCTAGTTATGGGCTGTCCGGTGCGCACTCCGGGAACGGCGAGGGTGAGGAGGTTCTCAGGGAGCGGCGTCGGGTTTGGGGGCTCCCTGGTCTCCACGGCTCAGGTATGGGGGGTATCTGGTAAGGACCGCGCGTGAAAGAAAGACTCGAGACCTCTGAGTGTTGGGGAAGAAGCAAAGAGAGAGACTTTATTGAGGAAGTACAGTGCAAATATACTCTTTAGGCTGGGGGCAGTCCCTCAGCCGATGGTGGAGGCTTATCATTGGGCAGTGGTTAGGGTCAGGGGTTGCTAGGGAAAGGGGCAGAATTTGGGGGCGGCAAGGGGCGAAGCAAGGTTGTCCAAAAAAGGCAAAAACTGGGGCGAGAGCTCAGATTGGTGAGAAGGAACAAGGAAGAGGGAGAGAGGGAAAAGGGGAATGGGGGAGGGGGTTATGTTGCGCAGGCAAGGCCACAGCAAGGCCTGCAGTTTGTAGATACTGCAACAGCATTCAAACTTCAAAAATCTAGAGAAAAGGACCTCAAAGATGCAATAGGTCTGGACCCAAGATGTTTTCTGCGAGATAGGGGGAAGTGATATCTCTGCAATAGTCTGTCACTTTTCAAACTTAACCCATATGCCCTTAAGCTCTCCATCATCTCCAAACTTTTTCTGTATCATCTAACCTATGACAAAAAACTCACTTATCTCTCATATACAGAACTTCGTTGGCTAGGGGCGGGGGTGGAGGGGTCAGGTATTACAAAAGCACCAACCATACTAGTTTTGCTTAGCCTAAAAATGGCTTTCTAATTCGGTTTAACAGCAAAGACATGTGCAAACTGTGGGCAGTGAATCCTGGCTCTACCTAAAAGCCATCTGGGCTGGCTTTTCATGAATGGCAGTATTTCCCATGATACAAGTCAATTAAACTCTATAAAAAAATAAAGGAGCTCCTGTCACTACGAGTAGTATAGAGCTTCCTCTAAGAATCCAGAAATGCCCACAAATAATACCCTTCCCAGACATGGTCAGTATCTCAGGAAGAGCTACATGGGAACAGGAATTTTGTTCTTTCTCACCACTACCAAAAACTCTATCTACATACACATTCAGACACACCCACATACATATCCATATTTAAGAACGTTTTTTCTCACAATGACTACAGGATCCAAGAATCCAGCCACCCACAGGTTCAAAGAAAATAACTGTGTAGATCTAGTTTCAAAATACTATATAAAGCTCCTTTCTTGTTTCACAGGATGAAGGACCAGGGACAATGTATGTGGGTAATCATAGGGGATTTGTTTTAGTCTTCAGTCCAATCTCCTCGGTAATGTTCTTATGTCCAGGGACTGGGAGAGGTTCTATGGCCACAATATGATGGATGACCTGATGGTCCCAGACCACTGTGGTAAGGAGGGGGTGATTTAGCAGGGACCATGTAGCATTTCTCATGAATCTTTAAGGGATTTTCTTCTAACACTAGAAGAGAAAAAAAAGAACTTTGGACATAATAAAGACCAGACAAAAAACATTCAAAGGTCTGGAGAAGAAAGTGAACCAAACTCATTCAAGGCATATTTTCGGGGTATTTTATACGCACTTCCCCAAAAGTATAGGCTCATCACCAGCAGATTAACAAACCTCTCCACTGGGGAACTTGTTTATCATCCAATCCAGTGTTCTGTTTTTATTGATGAAGAAATGGTAGCTATACTGAGGTAGTGATATGGGTCAGAATTGGCAACAAATCATGGCAAAGATCAAAGTACAGATCTCTTGCCTGGTATCTTTCACCCAACAGCAAGATGCATTTGGTATATTGTGTCTTTAAGTAATGAATATTCTGCCCCCTTGTGGAAGAAAGCTAGAACGACATACTCAGAATTTTCACCCAACACCCACATTTCCTCCTCTGGCAGGGACAAAGCTGGTTGAGAGTCATCCCTAGGAACAGGGAGATGGTCAACAGTCTGCATTGTTTCCATCAGGAGCAGATGGAAATTTTCCTTTCAGAAGAGATAAAGCATTTTGTTGAATAGAAGACCCAGCTGCCTACTGCTCCCTTGCCCTGATCCTGACTAAAGGATTCCATTTCACACTTACATCTCAGAAAGGCAGAGTCCAGCACAGCAAGTGAGCAGTCTTCACTGATAGGGGCCAGGAAGAGAATACTAGGAGGGGGAAAACAGATTGTGCAAGTTAAGGCCCATGGATCCCAAAACAAAACCCTGACTGAGCCCACTTTGATCAAAACTCGGCATTAAAAACTGCCCCAGGTGGGAAGGTGCCCTGATTGCTACTTTGCAAAGTTAGGATCTGGCTACCTCTCAAGTCTACATCACAACTTCCAAGGAAAAATGAGGAAAATGAGCACAGCCACGGTTGAAAATCTTCCTGGCAACTAACCAGCCTTTTTTGTCCCTCCCTGCAGGTTCTAGAAAGATCTAAGGGAAATAAAGCTTTTCCAACCACAGGGTTCTTAGCCTACAACAGTCATTATTTTGGGTATTGAGTAGCAATGAGACCACATCTTAGCCATATTCAGAGAGCCATCCCAACCCCAAGAAGGACAATGGTCTTATGAGATGTTTGATTTGGGCTAGCTGGGTCGTGAGCCTCAAGGAGTTGCTACTCCTATGCTCCAGTTCATGGGACTTACCCAGGACAACCAACTAGGTGGGTGATGATGGAAAACTACCATACCAAGGAACAGAGAAAGCATACACTGCAAGTAAAAGAGTCCCATCCATCAGCCGTATGGGACTGAAGCCCCCTGTCAATTAGAGGTTGAGTGGGAATCACCACCTACAATACTCAGGACTGGAGAATGAACTATGGAATAGAGTGGAATTACTGGTATCCTACTATAGATTTATTTTGATTCTAGCAATGGAAGAAACTTTATCAATGATGTAGAGGCAGTGGCCACTGGAGGTTCTGAGGGCAGGGAGAGTGAAAAATAGGTGTAATACAGGGGCATTTTCTAGACCTAGGAATTATCCTGAATGACATTGCAATGACAGATACAGGCCATTATATATTTTCCCATAACTTACAGAATTGGGTGGGATAGAGTATTAACTACAATGTAAACTTTAATCCACATTTAGTGGCAATGCCCCAAAATATGTTCATTCATTGCAATGAATTTACCTTACTAACAAAGGACGTTGTTAAAGTGGGAAAATGTGGGAGGTGTGGGGAGCAGGTATGGTAATCCCCTATATATTTTATGTGACATTTGTGTAATCTAAGTATCTTAAAAAATTTTTTTTAATTAAAAATGAATACAAAAATAAAATACATTTCCGGTTTTCTGCTTAAGATGATGTATGTTTTATGTAATGTAGGTTGATGACAGTGCAAGACTGTAAAAACTATTTTATCAGTAAATTGTAAAATGAAAAAAAAAAATTTTGCCTTTTCAGTTTTTAAAGTTTTTTTTATTGTTATATGTAATATAATTTAAATTACAATAAAATATGGCAAGCAGAATAATATATATATAAATCACTTTTCAAGTTAACATATATGTAAACAAACATTATCTTTAGAAATATAGGAAGGTCCTTTCCATTTGATTAAAAGTACGCTATCTGGAAGCTGATATAGATCAACTGATTGGACTCCCTTCTACCATATAGGAGGGCAAGGGTTGGATTGCCGGGATCTCTTGGTGGAAAGCAAGCTGACACGAGCGGACAGCTATCCTGCGTGGAGTTCTGGCTAAACAGGATGAGGTAACTGAAAGAGACACATAGGAGAGATAATGAACAGGCAGCACATCAGAGAACTTAGGAGGCACAAGTAATTGAGCAGCAGCTCTCCACTCCAGGAGTTCCCAGGATCAGTATCCGGTGCAGCCTAAAGAGAAGACAATAGACACAGAGAGCAGACAGCGAGCGCAAATCAACAAGGGGGGAAGAAATAAACAAATAAATAAATCTTCACCCCCAAAAAAGGATATTCTCTGAAACACGGAAATAATTTTATCAATGCTGAGAGCTAACTCAGAGGACTAAAAGAGAAAGTGAGGGTGACATGTTCAGGGTTTTCCCATGATGAAATAGCCTGTTCATTTCAAAGAGGAAATGATCACAGAGAAACTTCCTTCTGTGTCCCACATTTAAAGTTGGTGGAAGTCCAGGTCATGTCGGGTTCTCCTGGATCCACTGGCCTCAATGACACTAAAATGGAGCACAGAGCAGTTGACAACTCCTGGCAGCTGGGAAGACCTGAGTGGAGAACAGAGAGCAGCACTATTTCTATCCCCAGCCCACCATCAAGGGAGTGACTCTCCCGGTAGGGTTGGAGCCACACACAGGATTGGGCAAATTACCTTGTGCTTTGGTTGTTCTCAGGATCCAATCCTGTGTCACCAGTGTTTTTGGCATCTTCACCATTACCTCTTCTTTTTGGAAGGGTTTTCATCTCTCTTGCTCTAGTTCATGGACCAATAAAGCTTTCAGCATTGCTTTCTTTCCCTTGGCCCTTCTGTAGGTATCTATAAGGCTGGAGACTGTTAAAGTCTCTTTTTCATGCCTGGCATCCTCTAAGGTTACCTCAGTCTCTTTATACTCCTTGTGAGCATCACTCAGGTAGTCAAGGAGTTGACATTTCTCTTTAACCAGTGCAGTCAGAGTGTCTGCATGCTACTTTTCACATCTTCTATAAAGTCCCCTTCTCAGAGATTGCACTTTTTTGAGTAGCAATAAGAGAACCAACAATGAACCAAAGGGAGGTGGACAAACCACTGTTTGCCAATGAAGGCTGGTGTCGAAATTCGACTCTGAACTCTTATCATCAGGCAGCAGCTCTATCACACCTCTCCCAGCATCCTGAGGCTCAAACCAAAGGGAAGCTCCAAAGAAGTATTCAGGCCCTTCGTGGACTTGGAGTCATCACTGGACCATGCCCAGTAACCATGGGTCCAACAGGCACAGCAAATCCCAGAATTCCTCCAGGAGCCCAGCAGCAACTGTCAACTTGAACAGGCATCAGCAGGTCTCAGAGCATCTGCAACACCCAACCCATTCTCTCCATCCCCACCTCTGTTGCTGCCACCCTGCTTTGGCTATCACCATCCTCAGCCTCGTATCACCATCATTGTCACCACCAGTTCCCCCTGCTGTACCATTTGATAGAAACACCGAAGACTCTATCCACTTAAATTCAAATTCCTCTGGTGCCAGTTACCCTCAAAGTCTGGCTAATGGTAGCCTTAACCTAGGCTCCCTGTGTACATCATTTCCTGCCTGGCAGACTCTGGTATCTGCCTGGCCTTTCACGCCCCACACCAATGCTCATTCTAGGGCCATCACTGTCCCTACATTCTCCAATGCTATCACACTCTAACTCCCCTGACAAGCTATGTGCTGTATTTAATTTTCTTGTCTCTGATCTGCCCTTCTCCTCTCAAATATCAGTTTCTAGAGGATGGAGACTTACTTTCTCCTCTTCACTGCTCATCCTCCAGGCCTGAGCCCAGTTATTTTCAACTTTGAGAAGTTACCCCTTGCATTCTCATGGCGCTTTGCATGGCATTTCTCTCCATTGCATCTCCCCACTTCCTCAGACTGGAACATGCCAATTCCCTTTCCCTGCCATTAATTACCTCCCATTTGTATTCATTGTCTGGCATAGGAACGTAATTTGCAACTGATTAGACTTATCCTTGGAATACTGACTTTTCCCCAGGGATGGAAATTAAAGTTTGTCCTGTGAGGTGTGTCCGAGGAGAAGTGGCAGTGTGGTGAGGGGGGATGTGCCGCGTTCCCTCAATTGCCGCTGGGTTCTTTCTTCTTGCTCAGATAATTCATCTTCCAGCACACTTTCAATGAAATGAACTCATCACCCTGTGAATTTTTCATTGAAAAAAATAGCCATTATTCACTCATAAAATATTAAATGATAATGAATTAAATTGTCACCTCTAAGTATACTGCATATTTTACACCCAAGATGGATATGTCTCTTCCTTGATATTTTCACTGATCCATATTAGATTATGAAAAAAAATTTTACTTTGACTTGTAACTTAAGTCTTTGGGAACACGCTCTCACTCTGGTCAATTAATTTTGCCAAAGGCAATGGAAGTATTCTACATGATCTTCTTAGGATGGATAGAGGCCATGATGAATTGCATCAAAGTTGATAAAAGAGTGTACTCAAAATAAAAACCATATTGTAAACCATTGTCCATGGATGGTAGCTATGTTTCAATATTTGAACACCAGTTCTAACAAACTTGCAATCCACACATAATATGTTATTAATAAGAGAAGGTTCAGGGGGGAGATGTTGGGTAGGTAGGAGTACACTGTACTTAGTACCTTACTTTTCTGTAAAGTCTTAAATCCTCTTTGAGGACAAAATGAAAAATGTAATACAATGGGGCAATAAAATGAAGAAAATATTACTGTGTATATAGAACAACAGACCTTACCATGAAGAAAGGCAAAAGGAAAAAAACATTTTTTTAAATATTTTTTCATTATTTGTTACTAACTCCAATTTTTATTTTTTAATTTATTTTTATTGTTTTAAATTCTTTTGTATTTTATTTCTTAATTTTAAAACTATCATAATTATTTCATTTTCTTATTAATTGTATTTGCTATTTATATTGTCTTCATTTTTAAAGAAGTTTTGGATCTGAGAAGGTCTACAACTGTGGCAAGGGAGGATCATTGGTAAAGGGTGGCTTCTAGGTGGGATAAATGGGAGGAAGCTCACCTGAACAAACATATAAAGAATAAAAATGTGTTCAGATTTTCATGGGGCATTGTCACGTTGGGTGGAGATTCTCACAATAACCAAAGGAAAATCATATTCCCATCCTGTGGTGCTCTACCACATTCTCTAATGGATCAGCAAGAATACCCTGAGAACAGGAGCAATGATTAGTGAAGGAGGATGGCCCATGAACAGCCCCTTGAGGTTGATGACTGTGCATATGAAAATGTACAATTGATGCTGAAACTCAGCCTAGTATTACAGAGTGCCTAAGAAGTGCCTCCTGGGATCCTTCCTGTTGCTCAAATGTGGCTTGTCTCTAAGCCAAACTCAGAATGTAAATCCATTACCTTCACCCCAGCATGGGACTTGATCCCAGGGATGAGTTTCCCCAGCATCAAGTACCAGCATCAAGTACTTATTACTAAGTACCAACTAGCAATTCAACAGGAAAAATGGGAAGAAAGTGAAGACAAGTGAGTTCATAGGGCTAAGTGACTTCAAAGTGAGTCAGGAGGTCATTCCAGAGGTTACTCAAATGCACATCTTAGCAGGATCTCATTAACTGCCAAAGTAGATATTATCCTAAATAGTGGGGATCCTGTGGGCTCTGAAAACATCCAGACACCACAGTCAGGGAAGATATCTCAGGAGTTTGGGACCTAGCCAGTGTGCCTACTTTGGATTTTATGCTCCCCAGTGTGACAGAGTTGGACTTAGTTGTGATTTCCCTACACACGACTCTTCTGTCCTTCTGTTTGAAACTATAACTAGTACTAGTATTGGTATATGTATGTCCAAGGCACATAAATCTTTGGGCTATCCATGTGCCAGCTGGGCCCTGAATCTCAATAGAGTTGCAACACCTACTCTCCATTTCCTTGGTCTCACCCAGGACAACTAACAAGCAGGTTGATGATGGGCAGCTATGATACCAAAGAACCCGAGTTTCTACAGCTGCAAGCAAGAGAGGCCACCAATTGGATCCATGGGATCAAAGCTCCCTTTCAATTAAAGTTGGAGTGAACATCTCCAGGCCACACGCCTCAGGATTGTGGAATGAAGTATGGAACAAGTGTAGACATGTCGGTATTCTACTATAGATATATTGTGATTCCAGCAGTGGAAGTAATTATATCATTGATGTGGAGGCAGTGGCCACTGGAGGTTCTGAGGGCAGGGAGTGGGAAAAACGGGTGTAATCTTGGGGCATTTTTGGAATGAGGGAATTGTCATGAATGACATTGAAATACCAGATGCAAATCATTACATATCTTGCCTAAACCTTCAGAATTGGGTGGGAGAGAGTATAAACTACAATGTAAACTTTAATCCACATTACTGGCAATGCTTCAAAATGTGTTCATCCATGGAAATTAATGTACCTCCCTAACGAAGTAAGTTGTTAATATGGGAAAATGTGGGAAGTATGGGCATATGGTAATCCCCTACATATTTTATGTGACATTTCGGTAATGTAAGTGCCTTTAAAATTTTTTTTTATTAAATTAAATAAAGTAAAATAATTTTCAGCTTTTCTCTTTAAGGTGATGTGTATTTTATATAATATAGGTCGATGATGGTGCAATACTGTGAACGTAATTTTATCAGTAAATTGTTAAATGCAAAAACAAAAATTTTCCTTTTCACTTTTTAAATTTTTGTATTGCTATACTTCATATGAGGTCAAATTATAATAAAATATGGAAACAGAATAATAATATAGATAATAATCACTAATGAAGTTAGTATGTAAGGAAACAAACATTATCCTTAAAAATTCCAGAAGATCCTCTCCATTTGATTAGAAATATACTTTCTGAAATTTGGAGGCAATTTTGTTTATGTTGTGACATAATTCAGAGGCCTAAAGAGAAAGAAAGGTCCACATATTCAGGGTTTTCCCGAGAAGGGATATCCTGTTCATTTCAAAGAGGAATTGACCATGGAGAATACGCCTTCTTGTCCCGTGTTTAAAGTTGGTGGAAGTCCAGGTCATGTTGAGTTCTTCCAGATCCACTGATCTCAGTGACACTCATATGGGGGACAGAGTAGTTGACAGTCCCTGACAGCTGGGTGGCCTGAATGAAGAAAAGAGAGTAGCACCTTATAAATCCTTCGCCCATGCTCAAGGGAGGGACTCCCCCGGGAGGGTAGGAGCCACACACAGGGTTGGGGAAATTACCTTGTGCTGTGGTGGTTCTCAGGACCTCATCAAGTGTCTCCAGGGTTTTTCCCATCTTTACCATTGTGTCTTTGAGTTGGAAGGATTTGCATCTCTCTTTCTTGCTCTAGTTCATGAACCAGTAAAGTAATCTCTCTTTCAGCATTTCTTTCTTTCCCTTGGCCTTTCGTAGAAATCTATAAGACTGGAGACACTTAAAATCTCTTTCTCTCACCTGGCGTCCCCTATGGAGGCCTCAGTATCTCTATACCCCTGGTAAGGAGGACTCTTCTGGTGAAGAAGGTAACATTTCTTTTTAATCAGTGCAGCCAGTGTGTCTGCATGCTGCCTTTCCCATCTTTTATAAAGTAGACTTCTCAGAGACTGAACTTCTCTGAGTAGCCATAAGATACCCACCAATGAAGCAAAGGCAGGTGTACACACCACCGGGTCCCACTGGAGACTGTGGTGGACCGTGTGCTCTGAACCCATATCATCAGGCAGCATCTCCATCACCCCCTCTCCCAACTTCCTAAGGAGCAGCCCAAAGGAAAGTTCAGCCCCTTTGTGGCCCTGGAGTCACCACAGGGCCCTACCCAGTAACCACAAATACACCAGTCACAGCAAATCCCAGAATTCCGCCTGGAATCCAGCAGCAACTAACAACTTGAATGGGAATCAACAAGTATAACAGTTTTGCAGTTTGATAGAATTATGAATTCCAAAATATTTATTGCATTATGCTTGTAACCTGGTCTGTTTATCTGGGAATGATTAAGTTATGATTAAGAATTTTATTGGGCCACATCAGTATGGCATTGACCCCTCCCCTTGGTGGGGGTGATCTCAAAGTTAAAACATATGGCAAAGGACAGAGCTGGAGGTTTTTGATGTTGCAGTACTGATGCTGAGATTTAATGTTGGAGCCCCAGGAGGTGAAAACTCATAGGAGATTGGTCGTGAGGAAAGAGGGAAGGCCCCTGGAAAAGAGAAGAGCCATTCGCCTGACAGTTCACACCTGGCCTTGTGGAGAGAGTTAAAGCCTAGAGAAACTCATAGTCTACAGCTGACCTTGTGGAGGAAACAGTGGCACTGAGTCCAGAGAGAAACTGAGCCCCAAGAAGAGAGGAACCCAAGAAGCCTGAACCCTCCCAGATGTTGGCAGACATCTTGCTTCTACACATGTCCATGGACTTTGGTCAAGAAAGTAACTTACACTTTATGCCCAGGTAACTGTAAGCTTCTACACCAAATAAATGCCCTTTATAAAAACCGAAGAATTTCTGGCATTTTTTATCAGCACTTCTATGGCTGACTAATACAGAATTTGGTACTGAGGACTGGGGAAGTGTTTTTGCAATTACCAAAATATTGGAACAGTTTTATAAATGGTAAGGGGTATTTTCTAGAGGAATTGTTGGATGCTTGGTAAAAAAGACTTACAGTGCCTTGAAGAGATTGTTGAAAACAATATGGATGCTAAAGTGACTTTTTATGATGCCTTAGAAGTGAATGATGAAACTATTATTGGTAACTGGAGGAAAGGCGATCTGTGTTTTAAAGTTGCAGAGAACTTAGCAAGATTAACTCCTGGTGTTTTCAGGAAGACAGAATTTGAAAATGGCAAACCTTAGAATTTAGGTGAAGAACTTTCCAAGGTAACCTCAGAGAATGCAGCTTGGCTTCTCCTTGCAGCTTTTAGCAAAATGCTAGATGAGCGACTCAGGACTGAATTATTGGGCACAAAGAAAAAATAAACTGATTCTGGAAATTCCAAACCTCTAGAAATCAAGCTCCCAGATGATTGTGCCCCACTTGAAAACTTCACTAAACTTGGACCTTGTAAATCAGGACTGAAGATGCAGTTATCTCAGAAAGACTTGTGCAGAGTCTTAAGATCTGATGACTTGGACCCCTGCTTCTTTCATGCTAAACCAACAAGGTTTTTGAGAGTGCCGTATGAACAAAACCACTGGCATCTTGGACTAAAAGGGACATGGAAAGGAAAGATTGACATAGAAATAGCTTTATAAAGGAAACCATGGAAGCTGAGATTTGGAATTAAGACATCACCTTGGGCCAAGAGAAGAACCCCACCGATGTGTACAGAGAGGGTGTGTTTGCGTTAGCAGTTGAAGAGGGTGGATATTCCCACCCGATGTTATGGGAGAGTTTTGCGTCCCCTTAATGCAGAGTGGGTGGAACACATTCCTCAAGGATTAGGGCAGTGAAGGTCAGCATTCCGTAGGTCTGAGAGGTGTTTACCTGCCACTGCCATGCTCTGGCCATCCCCATCCTCAGCCTCGAATTGCCACCATTGTCAAGACTAGTTTTCTTTGCTGTACCATTTGGCACATATCACAGCCACTATCCGCTTCAATTCAAATTCCTCTGCTGCTGGCAACTCTCAGTATCTGAGTCCTGGAAGCTTTACCCTTTGCTCCCTGTGGATGTCACTTCCTTCCTGGCACACTCTGATATCTGCCTGGACATCATAGCCAACACACCCATGTCCATTTTAGTCCCATTGTCTCTAAATACTTCATTCTCCAAAGTATTCCCCAGGTGCCATCACTCCAAAGTATTCCCCATGTGCCATCACTGCTCAGAGGTCCCCTCTTCGGGGGACCTCCACAAAGCTCTCTTCCTGAGAGAGACCCCTTCCAATGCGCATCACCCCTGCCCCTCCTGCTCATTCTTGGCATCACCCTTTCCATATCCTGACAAGCTATGTGCTCCATTTAATTTTTTTTCTCTGATCTGCCTTTTGTCTCTCAAATATCAGTTTCTAGAGGTACAAGACTTGCGTTCTCCTCTTCACTGCTCAATCTCCAGGCCCAAGCCCAGTTATTTTCAACTGTAAGGAGAAACCCCTTGAATTCTCATGACCTGGGATTTCTCTCCATTGCGTCTCCTGACATGCTCACCCTGGAATATGCTGCTTCCTTTCCCTGCCATTAAAACCACCAGTTTGGAATCATTTTCTGGCATAGGAACGCTGTTTGAAACTGACTAGACTTATTCTTGTAATACTGACTTTTCCCCAGGGACAGAAATGTGACTGAGTTGTAGGAGGTGTGTCAGTGTGTTGGTGACAGTGTGGAGGAGTGGGATGTGCTGGTTTCCCCCAATTGCCATCATGTTCTTTCTTTTTGCTCAGAAATTTCATCTTCCAGCATGCTTGCAATGGAATAAACCCATCACTGTGTGAATGTATCATTGAAAATTCCTAAGCCATTATTCTCTTATAAAATATTAAATGATAATAAATTAAATTGTCACCACTAAATACACTGCATATTATCCTTCCAAGACAAAAATATCACTTTCTTTATTTTTTAACTGATCCATATTTAGATTAGGAAAAAATGTTACTTTGACTTATAACTTAAGTCTTTTGGGAATATACTTTCACTCTGGTAAATTAATTTTGCCAAGAATGAACGGAAGTATTCTACATGAACTTGCTATGATGGATAGAGGCCATGATGAATTGCACCAAAACTGATGAAAGTGTGTGGTCAAAATATAAACCATAATGTAAACCATTGACCATTGTTGGTTGCTATGTTTCTATATTTCTACATGAGTTCTAACAAATTTGACATCCACACATTAAATGCTATTAATAGGAGAAGGTTAACCAGGGGTAAAATGTTGGTTATGTAGGAATCTCCTATATTCAGTACATGACCTTTCTGTAAAATCCTAAATTCTCTTTGAGGACAAAATGAAAAAAGTAAGAAAATAGGACCATAAAAGGAAGAAAATGTCACTGTACATACAGGACAACAAACCTTACACTGAAGAGAGGCAAAATGACAAAAACAATTTTTAAAATATTTTTTCATTTTTGGTTATTATCCCCAATTTTAATTTCTTAATTATTTTTATTGTTTTATATTGTTTTGTATTTTATTTCTTAATTTTAAAACTATCATAATTATTTCATTTGATTTTTAATTATATTTGGCTATTTTTATTGGCTTCATTTTTGAGGAAGTTTTGGATCTCAGAAGGTCTGCAATGGTGGCAGGAGAGGATTATTGGTATGGGGTGGCTTCTATGTGGGATACATGGGAGGAAGCTCACCCAAACAAATACATAAGGCATAGAAATGTTTTCAAATATTCATGGGGTACTGTCACAGTTGGTTGATATTCACACACTACCCAAGGGAATATCAAATTCCCATCCTAGGGAGCTGTGCCACATTTTCTAATGGGTCAACAAGAATCCCCTGAGTACAGAAAAGGGCAATGACTAGTGATGGAAGATGGTCCATGGACAGGCTCTTTATATTGATGACTGTGGGTATGGAACTGTACTCTTGAACCTGAAACTCAGCCTAGTATTATAGGGTGCCTAAAGAAATGTCTCCTGGGAGCCTTCTTGTTGCTTAAATGTGGCGAGTCTCTAAGCCAAATTCAGCATATAATTCCATTACCTTCCCCCCCAGCATAGGGCATGATTCCCATGGATGAACTTCCCTGGCAAGGAGGAGTTACTACCAAGCAAAACTAGCAATGCAAATGGAAAAAGACCTTAACCAAAAGGGAAGAAAGGTAAAGACAAATGAGTTTATATTGCTAAGAGACTTCAAAGTGAGCTGTGAGGTCATTACAGAAGTTATGCTAATGCACAACTTAGTAGGATCTCATTAACTGCCAAAGTAGATACCATCCCAAATAGTGGGGTTACTGTGGGCTTTGGAGACATCCAGACACTATAGTCAGGGCAGACAGGTCAGGAGTTTGGGACCTTGCAATTGGGCCCTACTTTGGAATTTATGCTACCCAGTGTGACAGCGTCAGACACAGTTGTGTTTTCCCTACAAATGTCTCTTCTGTCCTTCTATGTGAAACTATAATTAGTACTAGAGTTGATATGTGTAAGTCCAAGACACATAAATCTTTGGGCTATCCATGTGACAACTGGGACTTGAATCTTAACAGATTTGCAACATCTAATGTCCACTTCATTGGTCTCACCCAGGACAACTGACAAGGAGGTGATGATGGACAACTATTATACCAAGGAACCTAGAGATTCTACACCTGCAAGCAAGAAAGGCCATCCATCAGCCACATGGAATCGAATCTCGCTCTCAATTAACATGGAGTGGACATCGCCACCCCAGAATCCTCAGGATTGGGGATTGAAAAATGGACTAATGTAGATTTACAGGTATTCTATTATAGATATATTGTGATTGTAGTAATGGAAGAGATTATATCATTGATGTGGAGGCAATGGCCACTGGAGATCCTGAGGGCAGGGAGAGGGAAAAACAGGTATAATCTGGAGGCATTTTCGGGAAATGGGGAATTCTCCTGAATGACATTGCAGCGACCCTTGCAGGCCATTAAATATCTTCACTTAAAATAAGGAATTGGGTGGGAGAGAGTGTAAACTACAATATAAACAATAATCAACATTAAGGGCAAATCTCCCAAATGAGTTCATCCTTTGCAATGAATGTACTTCACTAACGAAGGATGTTGTTAATGTGGGAAATGTGGGAGGTGGGGGAGCAAGGCATCTGGCAATTCTGTATCTAGTTTATGTGATATTGTAATCTAATTATCTTTAAAAATATATTAATTATTTAAAATAAATAAATATATATATATATATAAATAAATAAAAATGAAATACAGTTCAGTTTTTTGGTTTAAGTGATGTGTGATTTATGTAATGTAGGTTGATGACTGAAATAGTGTGAAAGGTATTTTAACAGAAAATTGTAAAATGCAAAAACAAAAGTTTGCTTTTTCCCTTTTAATACTTTTTTATTGCTATAGTTTATATAACTTCAAATTACAATAACATATGGCAAATAGAATAAAAATATAGATAAAAATCACTCATCAAGTTAATATATAAGTAAAAAAACATTATCTTTCGAAATACAGGACGATTCTTTCCTTTTGATTAAAAATATGCTCTCTGAAACTTGGAGAGAATTTTCTCTATGCTATGAGATATTTCAGAGGCCAAAAGAGAAAGTAAAGGCCACATGTTCAAGGTTTTCCCGAGAAGGGATAGCCAGTTCATGTCAAAGGGGAATTGACCATGGAGAATCATCCCTCTGTGTTTCCCAATTAACATTGGTGGAAGTCCAGGTCACTTCTTGTTCTCCCCATTCCATTGGCCTAAATGACACTCAGATGGATGCCAGCATAGTTCACAGCACCTGGTAGCTGAGGAGCCCTCTGTGGAGAGAAGAGAGCAGCACTGTTTAAATCCCCAGCACACGTAGAAGGAAGGGATGCTGTCAGTAATGTTGGAGCCACACACAGGGTTGGGAAAATTACCTTGTGTTGTGGTGGTTCTCAAGACCTCATCAAGTGTCTCCAGGGTTTTTCCCACCTTTATCACTGCATATTCTAATTGGAAGGTTTTGCATCTCACTTGCTGTAGTTCACAGACCAATAGTTAACTCTCCTTTCAGCATTTCTTTCTTTCCCTTTGCCTTTCTGTTGATATCTATAAGGCTGGAGACTCTTAAACTCTCTTTCTCTTGCCTGGCATCCTCTAATGATGACTCAGTATCTCTATACCCCTTGTGAGCAGCACTCATCTGGTCAAGGAGGTGACATTTCTCTTTAATCAGTGCAGCCAGTGTGTCTGCAAGCTGCCATCCCGTCTTCTGTAAAGTCGACTTCTCAGTGACTGCACTAGCCATAAGAGACCCACCAATGAAAGAATGGCAGGTGTACACACCACCACATCCCACTGGAGACTGTGGTGGACCGTATGCTCTGAACTCATATCATTAGGAAGCAGCTTCATCACCCCCTTTCCCAGCTTCCTGAGGATTAGTCCAAAGTAAAGCTCCAAAGAAGGACACAGCTCCTTTGTGGCCCTGTAGTCACCACAGGACCCTGCCCAGTCACCATGGAATCACCAATCACAGCAAATCCCAGAATTCCCTGTGGAGCCCAGCAGCAACTGTCAACTTGAATGGGCAACAGCAGGTCTCCGAGCATCTGCACTTCCCGACCCATTCTCTCCATCCCCACCTCTGCTGCTACTGCCCTGCTCTGGCCATCACCATCCTCAGCCTCGAATCACATCATTGTCGCCACCAGTTCTCCCTGCCTTAACGTTTTACACGCACCACTGCCACTACCAGTTTAAATTAATATTCCTCTAGTGTCGGCAACCCTCAATGTCTGGCTCCTGGCAGCCTTAACCCAGACTCCCTGTGTATGTCACTTCCTGCCTGGCATACTCTGGTATCTGCCTGGACTTCACACCCCACACCCATGCACGTTTAGGGCCATCACTTCTTGTGTCCCTTCATCCTTCTGCTGTTCCCCAGTTGCCATCACTGCTTAGATGTCTTCTCCCTGGGGGGCATCCCCAGAACTCTCCTCCCAAGAGAGGCCCCATGCAACACCCATCACTCATGCCCTTCCTGCTCATTCTTGTCATCACCTTCTCCATTCCTGACAAGCTATATGCTGTATTTAATTTTCTTTTCTCTGATCTGCCTTTCCCCTCTCAAACACTACTTTATAGAGGATTGAGACTTACTTTCTCCTCTTCACTGGTCAAACTTCAGACCCAATCCCAGTTATATTCAACTGTGAGGGGTAAACTCTTACATTCTCATGACACTTTTCCTGGCACTTCTCTCCATTGCCTCTCCCCACTTACTCAGACTGGAACATGCTGCTTCTCTTTCCCTGCTATTAATAGCCTCCTTTATACTCATTGTCTGACATAGGAACGTTGTTTGCAATTGATTAGACTTATACTTGGAATACTGAATTTCCCCAGGGACAGAAATGTGACTAAATCCTGTGCAGTTTGTCGGTGGGTAAGCGACAGTGTGGAGGGGTAGGACATGCCGGTGTTCCCCAATTCTGCTGGGTTCTTTCTTTTTGCTCAGAAAATTTATCTTGCAACGTGTTTGCAATGGAAGAAACACATCACCGTACAATTTTATCATTGAAAAACAATTGCCATTATTCTCTTATAAAAAATTAAATGATATTAGCTTAAATTGTCACCCCCTAAATATACAGCATAGTTTCCTCCCAAACTGACATATCCTTTTTTTTTTTATTTTTTAACTGATACACTTTTAGATTAGGAAAAAAATGTTACTTTGGCTTGTAACTTAAGTTTTGGGAAAACCTCACTCTGATAAATAAGTTTTGACAAGTGTGACAGATATGTCCAATATGATTATTTTATGCTGGATACAGGCCATGTTGAATTCCATCAAAGTTTATAAAAGTGTGTGGTCCAAAATAGAAACCATAATGTAAACCATTGACCACGGTTGGTAGCTATGCTTCAATATTTGTACATCTTTTCTAACAAACTTGTCATCCACTTATAGAAAGCTGTTAATAGGGGATGGGTAAATGGATAAGATGTTGGGTATATAGGAGTCCCCTGTATTCAGTATGTGACTTCTCTGAAAAGTCCTAAATATTCCTTGAGGACAAAATGAAAATGACAGTGGGATAGAAAAAGGAATAAAATGTCACTGTACATGTAGGACAATAGACCTTACACTGAAGAAAGGCAAAAGTTCAAAAACAGTACTTTTAATATTTTTCATTAGTTTTTATTAACCCAATTTTTATTCTTTATTTATTTTTATCGTTTTAAATTGTTTTGTATTTTATCATTTTTAAAACTAACAGTATTATTTCTTTATTTATTAATTGTATTTTGCTATTTTCATTGGCTTCATATTGGAAGAAGTTTGGATCACAGAAATTCTACAACTAGGAAGGGGAGGATGGTTGGTACAGGGTGGCTTTTATGTGGAAGACATAAGAGGAAGCTCATCTGAACAAATATATAAGGCATAGAAATGTGTTCAAATGTTCATGGGACATCCTCACGGTGGGTGGAGATTCACATATTAAGCAAGGGAATATCAAAGTCCCACCCTGAGGAGCTTTGAAACCTTCTCTAATGGATCAGTAAGAATCTCCTGAGCACAGACAGGGACTATGACTATTAAAGGAGGATGGTCCATGGATGGGCCCTTGACACTGACGACTGTGCATATGAAACTGTACTCCCGATGTTGAAACTCAGCCTAGTATTATGGTGCCTAAGTGATGCCTCCTGGGAGCCTCTGTGTTGATCAAATATGGCCTGTCTCTAAGCCAAACTCAGCATATAAATACATTACCTACCCCCAGCATGGGACATGACTCCCTGGGATGAGGTATCCTGGCAATGACTAATTACTACCAAGCACCAACTAGAAATGCAACTGGAAAAACATCCTGACCAAAAGGAGGGAAAGGTAAAGACAAATGATTTTGTAAGGCTAAGAGACTTCAAAGTGAGTTGGGAAGTCATTCCAGAAGTTATGATAATGCATGCCCTGGCAATATCTCATTTAAAGCCAAAGTAGATACTAACCCAAATAGCAGGGATTATGTGGGCTCTGCAGACATCCAGACATAAGAGAACAGGCAGATATCTCAGGGGTTTGGTGCCTTGCTCCCCAGTGTGACACAGTTGGGCTCAGTTGTGTTGCCCAGCACTTGGCTCTTCTGTCCTTCTGTCAAGTACTAATTAGTACTAGAGTTGGTATGTGTACGTCCAAGACACATAAATCTTTGGGCTATCCATATGCCAGCTAGGCCCTGAATCTCAACTGATTTGCATAACCTACTCTCCAGTTCATTGGTCTAACCCATGACAACTAACAAGGAGGTGATGATGGACAACTACCATAAACAAGAACTGAGAGATTCTACAACTACAAGCAAGAGCACCCATCCATTGGCCCAATGGGAACTAAGCTCCCTCTCAATTAAACATGAAGGGGACACCACCAGCCCACAATCCTCAGGATTGGGTAATGAACTAAGGACTAAGGTAGACTACAATAGATATATTGTTATTCCTATAATGGAAGAAATTATGTCATTGATAGGGAGGCAGTGGTCACTGGAGTTTCTGAGAGCAGGGAGAGGTGAAAACAGAGGTTATTTGGGGGCATTTTCAGGACGTGGGAATTTTCCTAAATGACATTGCAACAAGAGATGCAAGCCATTATATATCTTGCCTTAACTGACGGAGTTGCGTGGGAGAGAAATGCAACTGGAAAATTCCAATGTAAAACTACAATGTAAATTTAATCCACATTAGTGGCAAAGCTCCAAAATGTGTTCATCCATTTCAATGAATGTATCTCACTAATGAAGTATGTTGTTAATGTGAGTAAATGTGGGAGGTGTGGGGCACAGCTCATATGGTAATGCCCTGTATATTTCATGTGACAATTGTGTAATCTAAGTATTTTTTTCAAAATTGTTTAATTTAAATTAATAAATAAATTAAATAAAATCCATTTCAGGTTTTCTGTTTAAGGTGACATGTACTTTATGAAATGCAGTTTGATGATGGTGCAATACTGTGAAATCTATTTTATCAGTAAATTTTATAATGCAAAAAAAAAAAATTCCTATTCAGTTTTTAAAGTAATTTATTGTTATCCTTCATATAATGTCAAATTACAATAAAACATGGCAAATAGAATAATAATATATATAAAACTCACTAATCAAATTAATATATAAGTAAAAATTTATCTTTAGAAACACAGGAAGATCCTTTCCATTTGATTGAAAGTTTACTCTCTGGAAATTGGAAAGAATTTTGTCTATGCAGTGAGATAATTCAGAGGCCTAAAGAGAAAGAAAAAGCCACATATGCAGGGTTTTCCCGAGAACGGTAAACCTGTACATTTCAAAGAGGAATTGACTACAAAATCTTCCTTCTGTGTCCTGCGTTTAAAGTTGGTGAAAATCCAGGTAACGTCAGGTTCTCTCCAATCTACTGGCCTCAATGACACTCAGATGGAGGGTAGAGTAGTTGACAGTGCCTGGCAGCTGGGGAGGCCTGAGTGGAGAGAAGAGAGCAGCACTGTACTTTGTGCTGTGGTAGTTCTCAAGATCTCATCAAGTGTCTCCAGAGTTTTTCCCATCTTCAGCATTGCATCCTCTTGTTGAAAGGGTTTACATCTCTCTTTCTGTAGTTCATGGACCAAAACAGTTAACACTCCTTTCAGAATTTCTTTCTTTTCATTGGCCTTTCTGTAGGCATCTATAAGACTGGAGAATATTAAACTCTCTTTCCCTCACGTGGCATCCCCTAAGGAGGCCTCAGTCTCTCTATACCCCTTGTGAGCAGCACTCATCTGGTCAAGGAGGTGACATTTCTCTTTAATCAGTGCAGCCAGTGTGTCTGCAACCTGCCATCCCGTCTTCTATAAAGTTGACTTGTCAGAGACTGCACTAATCTGAGTAGCAATTGTTACTTAGATTAGTGCATCCTCTGGAGACTGTGGTGGACCTTATGCTCTGAACTCATATCATCAGGCAGCTTCTCCATCACCCCCTCTCCCAGCTTCCTGAAGGTCAGCCCAAAGGAAATTTCCACAGCAGGACACAGCCCCTTCCTGGCCTGGAGTCACCACAGGACCCTGCCCAGTCACCAGGGATCCACAGATCACAGCAAATCCCAGAATTCCACCTGGAACCCAGCAGGAACAGTCAACTTGAATGGACATCAGCAGGTCTCGGAGCATCTGCAACATCCGACCCATTCTCTCCATCCCCACCTCCACTGCCACTGCCCTGCTCTGGGCATCACCACCACCAACCTCAAATCGCCTTTATTGTCATCACCAGTACTCCTTGCAGTACCATTTGACATATACCACAGCCACTATCCGCTTAAATTCAAATTCTTCTGGTGCCCAGTGACCCTAAATGTCTGGCTCCTGGTAGGCTTAACCCAAACTCCCTGTGTACATCACTTCCTGCCTGTCACACTCTGATATCTGCCTGGTATTCACAACCCCCAACACCTAGGCCTGTTTTAGGGCCTTCGCTTCTTCTGTCCTTTCATCCTCCTATGCTATTCCCCAGTGGCCACCAGAGCTTATATGCCCCATCCCTGGGGGGCCTCCCCAGAACTCTTCTCTCAAGAGAGACCCCTTCCAATGCCCTTGACTCCTGCCCTTCCTGCTCATTCTTGGCAGCACCGTTTTCCTCTCCTGCCAAGTTATGTGCTGTATTTAATTTTCTTTTCTCAGTTCTGCCTTTCCCCTCTCAAACACCAGTTTCTAGAGGATCGAGCCTTACTTTCTCCTCTTCATTGCTCAACTTCCAGGCCCAATCCCAGTTATTTTCAACAGTGAGGAATAACCCCTTGCGTTCTCATGGCGCTTTACATGGCATTTCTCTCCATTGCGTCTCCCCACTTGCTCAGACTGGAACGTGCCAATTCCCTTTCTTTGCCATTAATTGCCTCCAGCTTGTACTCATTGCCATAGGAACGTTTTTTGCAACTGACTAGAATTATCCTCCAAATACTGACTTTCCCCTGGGAAGGAATGTGACTTAGTCCTGTAATGTGTGTCCATGAGTACGCGGCAGTGCAGGGGTGTGGGTTGTGCCGGATTCCCTCAACTGCCGCTGGGTTCTTTCTTTTTATTCAGAAAATTCATCTTGCAGCACACTTACAATGGAAGAAACCCATCACAGTGTGAATTTATCATTGAAAAATATCGCAATTACTCTCTTAGGAAATATTAAATGACATTAAATTACATTATCACCTCTTAATATACTGCATATTTTTCTCACAAGACAGACATATCTCTTCCTTTATTTTTTTCTTTCTCTCTCTTTTCTTTAATTATTTTATTGAAGTATACCACTCATATTTGAACATACATAAACAATATGTATATGGTAAAAGTTTTGAACCTACACAGCAAACAGTCATAACATCATACAAGGGTTCCAGACATCAACCCTCCATGAACATCTTGCATTGTTATGAGATATTTGTTACAAGTTATGAAAGAATATTGTCAAATTTTTACTTCTGATTATAATCCTTATCTTACCTTTGGTGTATTTTTTCCCCCAACCCACCCTATTATCATTTTGTAAATATATCATTATGATAGAAGTTGTAAACTTTCAAAACAATCATGGATATGTGCAGGGTTCCCAAACCACTCCACTCTATCAACACACCACACCATGGTGGAACATTTGTTACAGATTATGAGATAATAGCAACCAACCAGTACGAGGTCCACAGCGTGCATTTGGCACACACTCTCCATACTCCCCCATCATCAACACAGTACATCTTTGACAAAAACACAAGACTATTTCATTATTACTGTTAACCACAGTCCCTAGGCCACTCAAGTTTTATTTTTCCCATGCCTATCCACATTCCCACCACCCTGTAACAGTGATGTACATCTGCTCTAGCTCACAAAGGACACTCTTGCATCTGTGCCATTAACCAAAATTCTCATTTTTCTCTAGGTATACTGTACTATTCAGTCCCTAGATTATTCTCTAACTTTCTGTCAACTGCCAATTACGTGCTAGACTACCATTTTCAGCCACATACCCATTTATAAACCAGCTGTTACTCACTATAATGTATTACCTTCAAGTCTGTACCTTTCCACACTTTTATAGTAAAGCTAATTAAAACTTCTACATACAATATCAGTAGTCCATCTCAGTCCGCATCTTATCTCATTTAAGAATCCACCACATATCACGAGGTCTTGAAGATATTTTCCTACATTTCTTTCTAGAAGCTTTATGGTTCTTTCTTTTATACTGAGGTTTTTTTATTCATTTTGCGTTACTTTTTGTATAAGGTGTGAGATAGGGGTCCTCTTTCCTTCTTTGCTATAAATATCCAGGTTTCTCAGCACCGTTTGTTGAATGGACTGTTCTGCCTGAGCTGGTTGGGTTTGACAGGCTAGTCAAAAATCACTTGACCAAAAATGTGAGGGTCTGTTTCTGAACCATCAGTTCAGTTCTAATGGTCTCTGTGTCTGTCTTTATGACACTACCATGCTTTTTACCATTTAGCTTGGTAATATGATTTAAAGTCCAGAAATGAAAGTCCTCCAATTTTGATTTTCCTTTTTAAGATGTTTCTGGGTTTTAAGGACACCTTAGCCTTCCAAATAAAAATGATAATCATTTTCCACCTATTTAAAAAATGCTGGGGATGGATGTGGCTCAAATGGTTTGTCATCTGTCTCCCATGTGGAGGCACCACCTGGGTTTGATTCCCGGGACCAACGGTAAAAAAAAAAAAAATGCTTGTGGAATTTTTTTCGGGATTACATTGAATCTGTATATCAATTTGAGTAGAATTGACATCTTAATGACATTTAGTGTTCCAATCTGTGAGCATGGAATGTTCTTCCAATTATTTAGGACTTTTAAAAATTTCTTTAAACAATGACTTGTAGTTTTCTGAATACAAGTGCTTTACATGTTTGGTTAAGTTTATTCCTAAATATTTGGGTTCTCTCTGTCATATTTTTTCAACACTTTTTTGACACTTTTAATTACTTTCATTGACATAATCTTCATTTCTAGAATCTCTTCCACGCCTCTCTCTCCTGTCTTTTCTTTTCAAGCTGTAGCATATCCTCTAGTATTTCTTGCAAAGTGGGTCTCTTGGATACAAACTCTCTCAGTTTCTGTTTATCTGTGAATATTCTAAAGTCACCCTCATTTTTGAAAGACAATCTGGCCAGATATAAGATCCTTGGCTGGACATTTTTCTCTTGCAGTATCTTAAATATATCATACCACTGTCTTCTTACCTCCATGGTTTCTGGTGAGAAATCAGCACTTAATCTTACTGGGTATTCCTTACATGCTATGCATTGCTTTTCTCTTACTGCTCTCAGAATTCTCTCTTTGTCTTCGGCATTTGACATTCTGATTAGTATGTTTCTTGGAGTTGGTCTATTTGGATTTTTTCAACTTGGAATACGTTGTGCTTCTTGAAAATGGATATCAATGTCCTTCAATAGGGTTGGGAAATGTTCTACCACTATTTCTTCAAATATTCCTATTGCCCCTTTTCCCTTCTCTTCTTCTGGGACACCCATGGCATGTATGGTTGCACATCTTCTGCCGTTTTTCAGTTCCCTGAGACCTTGTTCAAGTTTTGCCAATCTTTTCTTCATCTGTTCTTTTGTATGTTTACTTTCAGAGGCAATTTCTTCAAGCTCATCAATCCTTTCTTCTATTTCCTAAAATCTGCTACTATGTGATTCCAGTGTATTTTTAATTTCATTTATTGCACCTTTGATTCCCATAAGATTTGCTATTTCTCTGTGTATGCTTTCAATTTCTTTGCACTCATCCAATGTCTTCTTAATATCCTTAATTTCTTTAGCCATCTCATTGAATTTATTAAGGAGATTTATTTGGACATCTATAATTAGTTGTCTCAAATATTTTCTGTCATCTGGAGGCTTATCTAGTTCCTTTAACTGGGCCACATCTTCCTGTTCCTTGGTGTGGATTGTAATTTTTTTATTGGTATCTTGGCATCCGGCTTACTAGAATATTGATTCTGGGTGCAGTTTTTCTCTTTAGTTTAGGGCTTCCTGTCCTTTCTCTGTAGCTGGTTGTGTAGTAGGAGCAACGGATGTAGTTTGTGCTGTAAGCTGTGGAAGCTCAAGCTGCCCTCAGTGCCTCAAGGACCAATGAAGCTTCTCCCAACTTTCTCTTTTGCCATGGGTAGGGACAGAGCCGCAAATGTGTGGAATTATCCAAGTCATGCAAGCCTAGACTGTAGTTGCCCAGAAAGACTGATGAAGCTTCATGACCTTCTCTCCCCTGTCTGGGGCAGGGATGGAGCTGCTGGTGTGGGCAGCAATATGTGCAGTGCAGGTCCAAGATGACCAAAGTTGCCCCAACAGATTTTCAATTATTCAGTCTGTGTCAGCCAAATGTACCTACAGTTACCTGGATAGGCTGTTGCAGGGCCTGCCAGCTTCCTCCCTGCTTAAGATGGGGCTGAAGCCTAGGCTCGGGCTGCAGGACAATAGGATGAAATTAATTTGTTCCTACCACCATCACTATTTTCAATCAGCCCGGCTAGCCCTCATGCTGAGAGTGGAGTCAAAATGGCAGCTACTATCGGGAAGTGGCTGTGGCTCAATCAGTAGGGCTCCCGTTTACCATATGGGAGGCCCCGGGTTCGGTTCCCGGGGCCTCCTGGTGAAGGCAAGCCCGCCCGTGCGGCGTGGTTAGCTGACCCAGCGAGCACAAGCAGCAAGGGGGGGATAAATGAATAAATAAATAAATAAATAAATAAATCTAAAAAAAAAAATGGCAGCTACCAGCTTCCTTCTGACTTGGACAGGCTCAATATTCATCTGTTCTTAGGGTAATATTTTAGCCAGCCCAAGTGCCTAATCAGTAGCTGATATTGGTGGCCAACTGTTTCTTCCTCCTCTGTTTTTGAGAAATGGAGCTTCCAATTCCTGACACAGAATAACTCCGGGGTGGCTTGCACCGCCAAAGTATGATGATAACTGCCTCTGTGGCATGGCCTGTTATGCCCCAGGGAGGATGGAGCAGCTCCCCCCAATTTCCTGCCTGTCTGTGGTGGGCCTGGAGCTTAGGCGAGCAGCAATCTGATCTCGATGGAAGGAAGCTGGTCCCTACCAGCACTGACTGTGATCCTCATCAGCCCCGCTTCCCCTGTGTCAGACACGGAGTTAAGATGGTGGCTACTGACCTCTTTATGACTTGGACATGTTCAACTTTAGCTGTTCTTAGGATTTTATATATATATATATATATATATATATTTGTGTGTGTGTGTGTGTGTACATAAAGGGTTTATTTTAAATGTTTTAAGGATAGGATAGAGTTACACCATAATTATAAAATATACTACAGAATTAACAGATTTATATTGTTTATACTTCTAAATGCAGAGAACAGGGAACTGTCTACACATTGTATAAAATAAAATGACAATTTAAAATGAATTCAAGTTCTAAAGGTGAGGTCATTTACCTAATTTTAAAATGTGAACACGAAGACCTCTGACCTATATATATAACACGTTCATTCAAACTGCACTAATGATATAAAGTACAAAAAGGGCAGCATTTCCAAGGAACCACAAGCATTTCAACCATAATTACATTCTGTTATAATAATTGTTTTTGTTTTGTCTTTGGAGAACTTTCACTTTTCTAATACAATCAGCTTAAGAATTTTTTTTAGGTATGACAATTTGTGACAAAACAGTCTTCTAATGGGTCTACAGCTTTCAAAATTTCAAGTACAATGCACTATGGGGTTTGGCACATAAAACAATAATAGAAATTAAATTGTTTTTAGAAGTAACTGTGATTTTTTTAAAAGAATACACAGTCCCTTCCAATGCTGCATGACATATCCAAGTTGAAAATTACCTTCTGTTGGCACTACATTTGCTTCACCAGTGCATTTTTGTCCTACAACCAGTAAAATAGCACAGTAAGCAAATATACAGAAAACAGAAAAATAAAAGCAAAGATAAAAAAGAAAAGACCTAAATATCTTTAACACGCAATTTAGTTACATTGAAAATTCTACTTAGAATAGAGCATGCGAAAAAGGATGGTTTGTTTTTCAGATTTTTCTTTTGAGTTTTACATCGTCAGCCTGACATCTCTCTCTCTCTCTCTCTCTCTCTCTCTCTCTCTCTCACACACACACACACACACACACACATGCACACATGCACACACTGTAAAATAATACTATAGCAGGTAAATGAGAAAAGCCAATAAATTTTGTACACAGATTCAAGTCTTGTGGTGTCACAAGCCCCATGATAATTTTGGAAATTAGTGTTGAATTCCTAGAATAAGGAATCAACATTAATGTATCAGGAAAATGCTAGCAATGCACGCAGATCAGAAACACGAGCTTAAAATGAAGCCCCAAACACAGGGGCTAGGGAGCAAACTTAACTACAGTATCAATAAATGTGGTTTAAAGCCACCAAAAGAAAGAATAGGGGAAAAAAAAAGTGGAGGAAAGAAACAAAGACCCTTCCCCTTTCCCTGACCTAAAAGGTCAGCATGGGACATGACTCCCGTGGATGAACTTCCCTGGCAATGAGTAATTAATTCCAAGCACAAACTAGCAATGCAACTGGAAAATACCTTGAGCAAAAGGGGGAAAGGGTAAAGACAAATGATTTCATAAGGATAAGAGGTTTCAAAGTGCGTCGCGAAGTCATTCCAGAAGTTACAATATTGCACATCTTAGCAAGATCTCATTGAAAGCCAAAGTAGATTCTATCCAAATAGCGGGGATCATGTGGGTCTGGAGACATCCAGACACAAGAGACCAGGAACAAGACATCCAGACACAAGATACCAGGCAAATAACTCAGGAGTTTGGTGTGACAGAGTTGGGCTCAGTTCTGTTGCCCAGCACTTGGCTCTTCTGTCCTTCTGATAAGTACTAATTAGTACTAGAGTTGGTATATGTACGTCCAAGACACATAAATCTTTGGGCTATCCAAATGCCAGCTGGGCCCTGAATCTCAACTCAGTTGCATCACCTACTCTCCAGTTCATAGGTCTAACCCAGAACAACTAACAAAGAGGTGATGATGTTCAACTCTCATAAACAGGAGCCAAGAGATTCTGCAACTACAAGGAAGATCGCCCATCCATTGGCCCAATGGAAATGAAGCTCCCTTTCAATTAAAGGTGGAAGGGACCACCTGCCCAAAATCCTCAGGATTGGGGAATGAACTATGGACTAAGGTAGAATTACAATAGATATAATGTTATTCTAGCAATGGAAGAAATTATGTCATTAATATGGAGGCAGAGGCCACCAAAGTTTCTGAGGGGAGGGAAAGGAAAAACAGAGGTTATCTGGGGGCATTTTCAGGATGTGGGAATTTTCCTGCATGTCATTGCAACAATAGATGCAGGCCATTATATATCTTGCATTAACTTACAGAATTGCGTGGTAGAGAGTGTGAAAACTACAATGTAAATTTTAATCCACATTAGTGGTATTGTATCAGAATGTGTTCATGCATTGCAATGAATGTACCTCACTAATGATGGATTTTGTTAATGTGCGTAAATGTGGGAGGTGTGGGGAGCAGTTCAAAGGGTAATCCCCTATATACTTTATGTGACATTTGTGTAATCTAAGTATCTTTAATTTTTTTTAAAATTTAAATTAATAAATAAATAAAATAAAATACATTTCAGGTTTTCTGTTTAAGGTGACATGTACTTTATGCAATGTAGATTGATGATGGTGCAAAACTGTGAAATCTATTTTATCAGTAAATTGTGTAATGCAAAAATTTTTTTTTCCTATTTACTTTTTAAATTATTTTATTCCTATGCTTCATATAATGTGAAATTACAATAAAACATGGCAAATAGAATAATCATAGAGATAAAATCACTGACCAAGTTAATTATAAGTAAACAAAATTATCTTTAGAAATACAAGAATATCCTTTCCATTTAATTAAAAGTATACTCTCTCTAAATTAGAATGAATTTTGTCTATGCAACGAGATAATTTTTAAAGAGAAAGAAAAAGCCACATATGCAGAGTTTTCCCGAGAAGGGTAAGCCTGTAGATTTCAAACAGGAATTGACTATGTTCATTCTGTGTCCCACGTTTAAAGTCCAGGTAACATCAGGTTCTCCCCAATCCACTGGCCTCAATGACACTCAGATCGAGGGCAGAGTAGTTGACAGCACCTGGCAGTTGGGGAGGCCTAAGTGGAGAGAAGAGAGCAGCACAGATGAAATGCCCAGCCCACACTCAATGGAGGGACACTACCCGTAGGGTTGGAGCCACACAGAGTTGGGAAAAATACCTTGTGCTGTGGTGGTTTTCAGGACTTCTTCAAGTGTCTCTAGTGTTTTTACCATCTTCATCATAGTGTCTTCTATGTCTTCTATTTGGAAGGGTTTCTATTTCTCTTGCTGTAGTTCACTGACTACACTGAGCATTTCTTTCTTTTCATTTACTTGGCCTTTGTGTAGATATCTGTAAGGCTGGAGACGCTTAAACACTCTTTCTCTCACCTGGTGACCTCTAAGGATGCCTCAGTATCTCTATACCCTTTGTGAGCAGCACTCATCTTGTCAAGGATTTGGCATTTGTCTTAAATCAGTGCAGCCAGTGAGTCCACACGCTGCCTTTCCTGTCTTTTATAAAGTCGACCTCTCAGAGAGTGCATTAATCTGAGTAGCCATAAGAGACTCACCAAGAAACCGATGGCGGGTGTACATACCATCGTTTCCCATTAGAGACTGTGATGGACTGTTTGCTCTGAATTCATATCATCAGGGAGTAGCTCCATCACTCCCTCTCCCAACTTCCCGAGGATCAGCCCGAAGGAAAGCTCCACAGAAAGACACAGACCCTTCGTGGCCCTGTGGTCACCAGAGAGCCCTGTCCAGGCTCCACCAATCACAGCAAATCCCAGAATTCAGTCAGGAATCCAGCAGCAACTGACATTTTGAGCAGATATTCAGTGAGCTCTTCTAATGAGGGATTTAGTGGCTAACATATTCTTGTCTTCATTACTTTCAAATGATCTTCCTTCTTGTCTTTTTTAAAATTTATTATTGATTAAATTTTGAGATATAGTGATATATTCCAAAGGTACCTGAAAGATTTGCTGTTTTGTTAGAGTTTATACTTCCCCTTCCCAAGGTGCCCAACAGTAAGAATCATGACTTTTCACCCACATTTTACCTTTCTCTCAACACCCAATACCTTTATGTGCACTTTTATTTTTTCTCCCCTATTGTGAACAGTTTGGTACTTCTGCCATTTATCAAACATTACACTATTATACTGAATTTATTGGTGCTCTAAAAATACCCTGTGCTCCACCTACTAAATCTCTGGAAATCAAAGATGAGTTTAACGTTTTTCACGATTGAAAAGCACCTCAAAAGAAATCGAGTATTTTGGGAAATGTGAAATATACCTGAAACTCAATTTTCAGTTTTCAATGGTATTTATTTATTTATTTTATTATTATTATTATTTTTTAATTTATTTATTTTTATTGTGAGTAAAAATCTAAATTTTCACAATACATATCAATATTTGTAAAATGAAATATAAATATATATGCATATATGTGCATTTGCTTACAAAAATGTTATATATATATATATATAGTTTAAGAGGTGCTTAGATTACCTAAATATTACATGGAACCTACCGGGATTCCCATGTTCCCCACCTCCCACACCTCCCACCACATCCCACACAAACATCTCCCACAAGTGTGGCCCATCAACATCAATGGACTTACACATCCTGGGGCTTTGCCATCAACCATAGACCACAGTTCACATCGTAGACCACAATCTCTCCCACAGAGTTCTGAATGGTGTGTGCTGATTTAAAATGGCCTACATGCGTTGCCACAACGGCACTCAGGTCAACCTTCAAATCCCGAAAAAGCCCCTGTATTTCAACTGCACAACCCCTCCCTGCCCCAAAAGTGGCCAGTGGCCACTGGCTCCACCTCACTGTTATAATTTCTTACATTGCTAGAATCACCATATGTGTACAACAGAATACCATCAAGTCCACTCTAGTCCATAGTTCTTCCCCCAATCCTGAGGGGACTGGGATGGTGATGTCCACTCCACCTCCAAGTGAGAGATGGCTTATATATCATGGATATGGTGGGTGTGATAATCCTGCCTACAGATGCAGGCCATCTCCATTCCCTGGGATGGTTGTTGCCTATCGTTGTCTCCTCACCAGGTGACTTGGATGAGTCCATTAAGCTGTAGGGTAGGTGTTGAAGCTCCACCGAGATTCCATGCACACCTGGCACATAGGTAGGCCAGAGGCTCCAGTCTCTGGAAGTATACCAAAAAACTCCAGCATCACATATAGGTTTGAATAGAAGGGACTGATGAACCATGTGCAGGGAAGACTTATTTGAGTACAATTTTGTCACTCTCAGGAGCACAGACTCCAAAATGGAGCCCACTGATAAGGCGTCAGTCTCTGGGTATATCCCCCCTTATATAGGACATGGGTGTCTCCAGAGCTCTCAGGAGCCCCTCTGTGTGGGGGATATGCCCTTGATGTTGTATGAGCTCCTACTGAGGTGTGAGTAAGCATTACCTCTGGGATGACCTCCCGACTCCATTTGAAGTCTCTTAGCCACTTGAACTCATTTGTCTTTACCTTTCCCCCCTTTTATTCAAGTTCTTTTTCCAGTTGTGTTGCCAGTTGGCACTTGGTATTTATCCCTTGTTACCAGGGAGGCTCATCCCCGGGAGTCATGTCTCACATTGGGGGGAAGGTAATGCATTCATATGCTGAGTTTGGCTTAGAGAGAGTCCACATTTGAGCAACAAGGAGGCTCTCAGGTGGCAACTCTTAGGCACCCCATAACAGTAAGCTAAGTTTCAGTTACAAGAGCAAAGACTCATAAAGATAGTCATCAATAAAAAGAAATCATCAGTGGGCCATCCTCTTTTGACAGAGACTGTCCCTGCACTAAGAGGACTGTTGCTGCTTCCTTGGAGAATGTGGCAGAGATCTCCAGGCTAGGAATACAGATTCCCTCATTTATTGGGTGATGGTCCACCCACTGTGACCATGCCCCTTCCTTTGATCTTTTGAACAACTTTCTATAACTTTCATGTATATTCGGTGAACTTATTCCCATGAATCCCCCCTCCCAGACACTCCCACCAATAATCCCCTACAGTAACCCTTGTAACCCTTCTGTGATCTAAATCTTCCATGAACATGTACTCCATAAAATAATCAAATACACTTAATAGGAAAAAGAAACAACAATGATAAGCTTACATGCAAGAGACAACCATAAGGAAAATCAGGGAAAAAAAACCAAACAATCAAACAGAAAACAAAACAAAACAAAATATAAGTAGCGGATTGGGACATTCAAAAAAATGGGGAAAAAAGAAAAAGAAATGCCTTTAAATATATATATATATATATATATATATATATATATATATATATATATATTCTTTTTTTCCTTTTATCACTCTGTTATTGGATGTCCAGCGTGCCGTGACACCTTCCCCCTCTAAATCCCCAGTGTCTCCCCAATTTTTCATTTAATTTTCAAAGAAGTTTTAGGTCACAGCAAAGTCACACACGGAATACCAGAGATTCCCAGATACCAAACCAACCGCCCCTTCCCCACCCCATATTATGCCACCCCCCTTTTTTTTTTGGATGTCATAATTGTATTTATTTTTATATTTAGAAAAATGATCCTCATCATACTAAAGGATATAAAGGAAAATACAGAGAAAGAACTAAAGGATATGAAGCAAAAAATGAACAAGCAATATGGCAATCTCTTGGTGAGATTTCACAAAAAGAAATACTGGTCCTGATGAATTTAATAACTGAGATGAAAAATTCCCTGAATGGTGGCAAAAACAGCTTGGAGGCAGCAGAAGGAAAAATCAGTGATCTCCAAGACAACACTATTGAAATGATTCACACTGAGAGCAGGAAGAAAAAAGAATGTGGTAGTGGGTTATTGGAAGTGTAATTAACAGCAATGAATTATGGATGTGATTGTGGTTGAAGGGGGAACTTTAGGTTCATGTATGTCACTAGAAGTAAAGCTACAGGATAAAACATGGGATGTATAACACAGTGAAGTCTGTTGTGGAGGATGACTGTGTTTAACAGTACAAACATAAAAATGTTCCTCCATGAAGGAGAACAAATATATATCAATATTAAAGGCTTAATATGAGGGTAGTATATGGGAAGAAAAAAACAACTAATAAAAGTATGGATGACAGTTAACAGGAAGAATGTAATATTCTTTCCTCAATTGTAACAAATGTACCATACCAATGCTAAGTGTCAATAATAAGGAAGTGTAAGGGCTATGGGATTTTTCTTTTTAGAACAATAGAATGTTCTCAAATTGGCTGTGGTGATGAATGGACAACTCTATGATTAACTTGAGAACCATTGATTGTATGATTTGAATGAATTGTATTGTTTGTTAATAAAACTGTCCTTAAAAAAAAAGTTTTCTTCCATTGATGCAAGATAAATGGTATAATAAATGTGAAAAGGTTAGTTTCTCCAAAGAAGTCTATTATGCAATGTCAAAGCATAGTTTGATCATCATTTTGATTGTGTTCAAGTTTCCTATAATAAAATTCTGGTTGAAATGCTAAGCTAACCGATTTTCTAAAAGGCCATAGATTATTGTTTATTCCATTTAAATAAAGAATATTTATTGATATAGCATTTATGTTTATAGAGTAGCTATATTGATTTGATCTGGTATATTCTCTTGGCACTGTAATGAACCTATTATATCAGTCTCTAATTAATTGAGAGAGCTGTGGGACTGATACGTGGATATGGATCTTTTCACATCTAAGTCACTAAATCAAACATAGACCAAACTGGTAGTAACCAAGAATGATTACAGCTAGAAGATGAAACATGGGGATCATTGTTGGCTCCTGTGAAGTATATTTAGGTCACATGGAAGTACGTTGGAATTATTGCTGACAGAACATGGGTTCATAATTATAGTTACTATTGCCTTTCTATACGTAGATAGATACAGATGTAAGGCCCAGGGACTGATAAAGCCAAGAGACATCTCTTTATTATTGCAGAAAGATCTCTTCTACTCTGAGCCTATCCTAAGTATTTCAATTAGTTCAATTAGTTTACTTAAGGTTTTAGTAAGTTGAGAAATGAGAATGTATTCATAAACAGTCTAGAGACCAAATCTAAACAGGTCTGGGGAAGGGGCTTAACTTCCTAATATTTCCTTATGATCTTGTCTCTGTGCTGCTCATCAAGCTGTTCAATAATGGCAAACTAGTGCTATGGAGATAGTAGGGTTATATTTAAAACTGATCCATAGTTCTCTATACTTTCACATAGACTTTAATATTAAGAGAAAACTAATTGCAGGATGGAAGTCAATTGCCAAAGATATTTTCCTTTTTTTTTTTTTTTAATTCAGGAGCTTTAGTTGAATATAATGTTTTCAACTTACTATTCCTTTTTTCATAAACTTCTTGCTAACACTATTTGTTGCAGCATAAATTTGGATCTGCTCTTAATGTTTGATAAATTGATACTTGCAATCTTATTAAAGAAATAAGCATCACTATCATTTCATTTCTAAAGAAGGTGACTTAGATTCCTGCTTTACAAACATTTAAATTACCGTTTCTTAAAATTTCACAACCATCATGATTGAAATACAATAAAAATGAAATACTTGAAAATAAACACATTAAAAAAAAAACACACAGAGCCTAAGAGACCTGTGGGCCATTATCAAGTGTAAGAATATGTACATTATGCATTACGGGAGCAACAGAAGAGAAGAAAGAGAGAAAGAGGAAGAAGTAATATATTTAAAGAAATAATGGCAGAAAACATCCCAAATTTATTGAATCACATGAATATGCACATTCAAGAAACACCCCTCGCCAAAAAAAAAAAAAAAAAAAAAAAAAACCAAAAATTAAAAATTAAAAAAAAACCCCCCCCCAAAAAAAAAAAAAAAAAAAAAAAAAGCCAAACAGGATAAAGTTTAAGAGAACCATGCCCAGGCAGAGAAGAAATTCCTAAAAGCCACAAGAGAAAATGAATGTCTTATATACGGGGGTGTCTCAATAAGCGTTAAGAGCTGATTTCTCATCATAAACCATTTAGGAAAGAAAGTAGTAGTATTAAATATTTAAAGTGTTGAAAGAAACAATTGCAATGAAGAATTTTATATTGAGCAAGACTGTCTTTCAGAAATGAGGGAGAGATTAGGTCTTTCCCAGATAAACAAAAGCTGAGGGAGTTCAATAACACTAGATCTGCCCTAGGAGCGATGCTAAAGACAGTTCTTCATACCTAAAGGAAAGGATATTAGACAGTGATAGAAGTGAAATAAAGAAATAAAGCCAAAAAAAATAAAAATAAAATAAAAATAAAAAAATATAAAAATAAAAAATAAAAAATAATAAAAAAGAAATAAAGCCCTCCGTTAATATATGGGTAACATAAATGCAAGTAAAATTCTGTTATATTTCTTTTGGTAAGGGACTCTACTGTTTACTTTTTACAGGTTCTAAAATGCAAAATGCATAAACAACAATGAAAAAGCTATGATTTGAACTTACAATATATAAGGATATAATTTGTAACACGTAAAATAAAAGAAGGGGAGATGGAAGGGTATAGGATCAGTGTATGTCCCTGCTATTGAAGTTAAGTTCATATAAAATCAAATATGACTGTCATAGATTTGGGGAGTTAAATTTTAACCTCATGGGAACCTCAAAGAAAATATAGTAAAAATATACACAAAAGAAACAATAAGAGACACAAAACAATACACTGAAAAAATCAAATATGAAAGTGGGCATTAATGGAAGACTTGAAGGACAAAAAAAGGTATAAATCATACAAACACCATGTAGCAAAATGACAAAGAAAGTCCTGTAATATGATTTGTGATATTAATGTAAATGGATTTAAGTCTTCAGTGGAAAGACAGAGTTCGACAGAATGGAATAAAAAAAAAAAAAAAAAAAAAAAAAGAAGAATAAGCATATTCCAACTGCATGCTATTTACAAGAGACTCACCTTAAATTCAAAGATGCAAGTAGGGTGAAAGGGAAAGGATGGAAAAATATACCATGAAAATAGTAAACAAAAGAGAGCTGGGGTACTTATACTATTAGATAAAACGAATTTTTAACAAAGATTTTCATAAGGGACAAAGAATGTCACTATATGCTGAAAAAGGGGACAATTCAAAAAGAAGACTTCACAATTACATATGCATCCAAAGGCGAGTCTCAAAATAAATGAAGTAAATATTGACGTATTTGAAAGTAAATAGGTCAGTCGGGAGCGAGCGAGCGAGCAGGAGGCTGTTCGGCTGTAGGAGCGGAGCAATGCCTAAATCAAAGGAACTTGTTTCTTCAAGCTCATCTGGCAGTGATTCTGATAGTGAAGTTGACAAAAAGCTAAAGAGGAAAAAGCAAATTACTCCAGAAAAACCTGTAAAGAAGCAAAAGACTGGGTGAAACCTCAAGAGCCCTGTCATCTTCCAAGCAAAGCAGCAGCAGCAGAGATGATAACATGTTTCAGATTGGAAAAATGAGGTACTTCAGTGTTAGGGTCTTTAAAGGAAAAGTCCTGATTGATATTAGAGAATATTGGATGGATCCAGAAGGTGAAATGAAACCAGGAAGGAAAGGTATTTCTTTAAATCCCGAGCAGTGGAGCCAGCTGAAGGAACAGATTTCTGACATTGATGTTGCAGTAAGAAAACTGTAAAATCAGAGCCATATAAAACCTCCACTGTTCTAGTTGTTTTAATCTGTCTTTATACATTGGCTTTTGTTTTCTAAACGTTGTTTTCCAAGCTATTGTATATTTGGATTGCAGAACAATTTGTAAGGTGAACACTTTTTTTTTTTAATGTGCATTATTGAAAATGTTCTGAGTGAAAAAAAAAAAAAAAGAAAGTAAATATAGACGGTTCTAGAAAAATAGTATAAGACTTCAATATACCACTTACAATAATGTCTAGGACAATTTAGAAGACCAAAAAGGAAGTAAAAGATTGAATAATACTCAAAACCATCAACACCTTAAAGATATATAGAGAATATTTCGCCTAACAGCAGCAGAATGCACATTCTTCTCGAGTGTACATGGATCATTCTCCAGGATCGATCATATGTTAGGTCATAAAAAATAATCAATAAATTTTAAAATGTGGAAATCATGCAATGTATCTACTACAAACACAATGGAAGGAAGGAAGGAATCCAAAAAAGAGGGAAAACTGAAAAATTCAAAATTATGTGAAAATTAAGCAATGCCCTCTTAAGCAACCAGTGGGTCAAAGAAGATCAAAGAAAATTTAGTAAATATCTTCAGGCAAATGAAATAAAAAACACAACATATCTAAACTCATGGGAGGCAGCAAGGGCTGTACTGAGAGAGAGTTATAACTCTTAATGTTTACTTTAAAAATAGTCTCAAACCAGAGATCTAATTTTCTAACTGAAGGATCTAGAAAAAGAAAAGGAAACTAAATCCTAAACAAGGCGAAGGAAGGAAATAAAAAAGAATGGAATAGAGCTAAATGAGATCAAGATTTAAAATAGAGAGAGACTCAACAAAACCAAAAGTCTTTACTAGACTGACAAAAACAGAGAACACAAATAACTGAAATAATAAATGATTGGGGATATTAAAACAAACCCTAGAGAAATAAAAGGGATTATAAAGAATACTATGAACAAATGTACACCAACATACCCTACATGAAGTGAATGGGTTCCTAGAAACAGGCAAACTACCTACACTGACTCAAGAAAAAACAGAAGATCTCAACAGATCAATAACTAGTAAAGAGATTAGGTTAAATGAATAATCAAAAACCTACCAACATCCATATTTAGTAGAAATCTTTTGATGATGTTCTTTCATAATCTGTAACAATGTTCTACAACAACACAAAGTGTAGGTGGAGGAATGATGTATGAAAATTGGGCATATTATGCATGACTGCTTTGTAAGCTCACAATTTCTCTAATAAAAAAAAAATATATATATATTAAAAAAATAAGAAAGAATTTTTTAAAAATCTGCTAAAGAAGAAAGCCCAGGACCAGATGGTTTCACAGGTGAATTTTACCACACATTCTGAGGAGAATTAACTCCAACTCGACTCAACACACTGCCTAAAAATTGAAAACGCTGGTATAATCCCTAACTTCTTCTATAAGACCAACATCACCCAAATATCAAATTTAGATTAAAAAAAACCATAAGAGAAAAGTACAGACCAATATCCCTTAGGAATATAAACGCAACACCTGAATAAAATACTAACAAACCGAATCCAACAGAACATCAACAGAAGTAGACACCACGCTCGAGTGGGACTTATCCCAGGTATCAAGAATAGTTCAATGTAAGAAAATCAATTAATGTAATACAACATATTAATAGAATTAAGGGAAAAATTATCATCTAATTCATGCAGAAAAGGCATTTGACAAAATCCAGCACCTTTTTTTTTTTTCTTTGAAACTTTTTTGAAATTTATTGAAGTATATCACTCATACATGAACATACATAAGTAGTAAGTGTATAGTAAAAGATGTGAACTTACAAAGCAAACATTCATAGCATCATACAGGGGTCCCATACATCAACCCTCCACCAACACCTTGCATTGTCATGAGACATTTGTTACAAATTATGAAAGAATATTGTCAAAATCTTACTATTATTTATAGTCCTTATCTTAAATTTAGTGTATTTTCCCCCAACCCTACCTATTATTTTTTAAATATATTTTTTATGACAGAACTTGTAAACTTACAAAACAATCATTCACATGTGCAGAATTCCCAAACAATACGCCTCTAGCAACACACCACACCCTGGTGGAATATTTGTTACAGATTTGATATAAACACTTAGAAAGCTGGGAATAGAAGAAAACTTCTTCAACATGACACGGGGCATGTATGAAAAATGAACAGCTAACATCGTACTCAAGGGTGAAAGACTGATAGCTGTCCCTCTAAGATCAGGAATAAGACAAGGATGTGTACTGTCACCACTGTTATTCAATATTGCAATTTAAGCTCTCGCTAGAGCGCTAAGGCAAAAAAAGAAACAAAATGGACCTAAGAAGTATAGGAAGAAGTAAAGCTTTCCCTGTTTGTAGATGGCATGATCTTTTAACCAGAAAATCCTCAAAAATCCACCAAAAAGCTTCTAGAACTAGTAAATGATTTCAGGAAAATGGCAGGATACAAGATCAACATACAAAAATCAGTAGTTTCTTACACTGTTAATGAACAATCTGAAGAAGAAATCAAGATGTCAAGTCTACCCAAAGCAGTGTACAGATTCAATGCAACTCCAGTCAAAATTGTAACAGGCTTCACAACGTACATGGAAAAGCCAATTCACAAATCTATAAGGAAAGATAAGGGAACCTGAATAGCCAAATACATATTAAAAAGACAACAATGAAGTTGTAGGACTCACACTTTCCAACTTTAAAACTTATTACAAAGCTACAGTAATCACAGCAGCATGGTACTGGCACAAGGACAGAGAAATAAACCAATGGAATCTAATAGAGAGTTCAAAAATAAACACATCCACAACCAATTGATATTTGACAAGGGTATCAAGTCCACTAAATTGGGAAATAAAAGTCACTTCAACAAATGGTGGTGGGAAATCGGGATATCTGTATGCAAAAAATGAGGATGGTCCCATTTATTTGAACCTATAATAAGCAATATAATAGTTAAATATATGACCCACATACTTAAATCCTCAGTCACTTCATATGTCGGTTGGGTCCTGGAATTAGATGAGTTGCAACAACTACGCTCCTGTTCATTGAACTCTCCCAGGACAGCTAACAAAAGGATGAAGATGGACAATGCCCATCCCAAAAAAGAGAGTATCTACGACTGCAAGCCAGACAGTTGCATCCATTTCCCGCATGAAAGCTAATCTCTCTCTCAATCAGAAAAAGAGTAGGCATCACCATCCTAAAATCCACATGATTAAGGAATGAAAAAAAGTAAGGGGAGAATGCAACTATGGACTAAAGTAGACATTATTATTGTAGCAATGGAAGAACTTGTAATATTGACATAAAGGTAGTGGTCACCAGAGATTCTGAGGGGAGGGAGAGGATGGAACACATAACATGGGGCATTTTGGGGACATGGGGATTATCCTGCATGACATTGCAATGATGGATACACGCCATTATGCATTTTGTCAAACATATAACATTGGGTGGTGCAAAGGATAAAATGCTATGTAATCTATAGACCATGGTTACTAGTAATGCTTCATATGTGTTCATCAATTGTAACAAATGTACCACACTAATGAAAGATGTTGTTACTGGGGAAATGAATGGAAGCGGGAGGAGGTGAGGTATATGGGAATCTCCTATATTTTTGATGTAACATTTCTGTAATCTAAATCTTCCTTAATAAAATGAAATAAAATAGAAATAAAAAGAAATATAATAGAAAGAAGGTGGACTCCTATCTTATCCCATATATAAAATTAACTAAAAATGGATAAAAGACCTATGTATAAGAGCCTAAATTATAAAACTCCCAGAAAAAACCATAGGGAAGCATGTTCGGGACCTTGTTTTAGGCAGTAGTTTCTTAGACTTTACACAAAGAGCATGAAAAATAGAAGAAAACGTAGACACATGGGTCTTTATCAAAGTTAAAGTCTATGCATCAAAAGACTTCATCATGAAAGTAAAAAGACAATCTAAAGATTGGGGAAATATGTTCAGAAATCATATATCCAATAAAGTTTTAACATCCAGAATATATAAAGAAATCCTACAACTTAACAACATAAAGACAAGCAACACAGTTTTAAAATATACAAAACATTTGAATAGACATTTCACCAATGAAGATATACAAATGGCCAAAAGCACATGTGAAAATGCTCAACATCATTAGCCATTGGGGATATGCAAATCAAAGCCTCAGTGAGATACCATTTCACTACCCCTAGAATGGCTATTAGTTGAGAAAAATGGAAAGCTACAAGTTTTGCAGAGGATATGGAGAATTAGGAACTCTCATTCATTGTTGGTAGAAATGTGAAATGATGCAGCTCCTGTTGAAAACAGTTTGAGCTTCCTCAGAAAGGTGAGTGTAAAATTACCATATGACTCTACAATCCCACCTCTAGGTCTATATCAATCTTATTATTATTTTTTAATAATTTTATTTATTTTGTTCTAACCACCCCCCCACCCCCAACCCTTGTTGTCCCATGCTCCCTGACTACTCTTTGTGTTCCACCATGCCCACTTATCTTCTCTTCAGGCATCATTGGGAACCGATACTGGGATGTTCTGGAGTGGAGGAAGGCTGCTCAATCTCCCGTGCCACCCCAGCTCTTACTCTGATGCGTGTCACATAGACTCTCCTCTGAGTCTACTTTCCTTGTGCCATCCTGCTGCACCAGATCTCTATGCAGGCTAGTATTCCTGAGCGGGCCCACATGGATTCACCAGGAGGCCCCAGGAATTGAACCCTGGGCCTCCTATAAAGTACATAGGAGCCCAACTGCTTGAGCCATGTCCACTTCCCTTATATCTCTCTTATTTTGCCAAAGGATGCCAATGCAAAAATACCAGAAATGTGGTGGCTTTTATAATAGGAATTTTATTTGCAATAAATCTTACAGTTCTCACAACATGAAATATCCAAATCAAGGCACCATCAGTGATGATTTGTCACCAAAGTAGGCTACTGGTGATCCGGGCATCCTGCCACATGGTGAGGCAAACTGGCAGCCAATCTTGCCAAGGTCCCTGCCTTCCCTTCAAGGCTCACTGTCTCCTGGAGCTCAGCTGTGGGTAGTCAGGCTTGACTCTTTCCAGGCCTCCTCTCTCAGCCTCAGCTGCTCCATTTTCTCCCTGAGCCCAGTTGTGGGGAATCAGGCATATGGCTCATAACTTCAGCTTTGGGCTTCTCTATGGCTCAGCTCTTGCAGGCTCAGTGCCTCAGCTTCAGCTGCTAGCGACCTTTGAGTCCTCTCTCTCACATGGCCAGGTCAAAATGGCAGAGCTCCCTTCTCTGTATGTCTTCTTTCTCACTGCATCCATTTATATAAGGATCCAGTAAGAGGGCAGAGATCTAACCTGAGTCACAAGTCACTGACATCATCCAACCAAAAGCAATTAGAGTTGAGAGCAGATGTAGCTCAAGTGGTTGAGTTCCTGCTTCCCAAGTATGAGGTCCTGAGTTATAATCCCTGGTACATCCTAAAAAAAAAAAAAAGCAATCTAAGTAATTGATCTAATCAAATTCCCTTAACCAAATCTAAAGCAATCAAAGGATTTCACACTCCCAGGAATGGATTAGTTCAAAAATATAATCTATTCAGAAAGGGATTCATCAGATTAAAACTGAAATTGTCACATTAAAACAGGAACTCACAAGGTATTTACAGATATTTTACCAATATTCATAGGAGCATTATTCTTGCCAAAAAATGGAAGAACTGATGAATGGATAAACAAAGTGTGGTGGAATAGTCTTCATCTGTGAAGAGGAATGAAGTTCTGATAACAGGAGACAAAATGAAGAATCCTGAAATAGACACAAAAGGACATATGTATGATCTCATTGATATGAAATAATTAGAATAAGCAAACTGATAATCAGAAACTAGAATAAAGTTTACAGGGGCCAGAGTAGGGATAAGGAAGTGGGAATTATTGCTTAATTGCACAGATCATCAAGGTGATTATATCCCTCAATGGTGACTGGTCCTCTCAAATGAGTCTGCTCTACACAACCATCTCTTTTTTTTTTTTTCTTTTATTAAAGGAAGCTTTAGATTACATAAATATTACATAAAAAATATGGGAATATAGGGGATTTACAAATACCCCACACCCTCCTCTTCGCACTATTTCCCCCAAGCAACATATCTCATTAGTGTTACAACCATCTCTTTTTACATTTCAGGTCACCTCTCTCTAATAACAGTTCCACTGTTGCTGGCCCAAAGTTGCTGCACCAAACCCTTGGGCTCCCTTACAGAACCCACCAAACTTTGTAATCAGTCCATTGTATATAAACATTCCTTAAGTTGTCTTATTTTGAGTGTGCCATCTGTTTTCCTTAGGACTTTGATAAAGTATGATAGTGCATTAAGTTGTTTACTCTTTATGAGCTTGTTTTATTATTTATAAATTAAAATAATGTAACAACTGCTCTTCAGATTATTCTGATGATGAAAAGTGATACTTTAAATAGAGTGTTTGAAAGAGTAAACACTCAAAAATATAATCATCATGGTTATTTTATTGTAAGGATGCAGTTCACTGTGTGCAATAGAAAATTCAACTAGAAGTGACATAACTAAAATGAATGCTTAACACCCATTAAAAGAAATACAAAACCTACTTGTGGTTTTATTTTGTTGGTTTATTTTGCGTTTTCCTTTAATCCTTTTTTTGGGGTAATCAGAGTGGGCCCTTCCCCTGGGCAGGACACAGCTACCTCTCTCCTGGCATCCTTTTAATACCAGGAACCCAGTGGCACAGCACCTGAGCAGCTAGAATGAAATAAAGTAAAAACATAAAATAAATTTAAAAAAATTTTTAAACAGAAAAAATAAAAAACACATTAAATTTCTTGATGGAACTTGAAATTTCCTTGTATTTTAGAAATAAAAATAAGAAATAAAAAACAAGATGTTTCAGGGTTGTTTAATTCAGGTGCTTGACACCATCATCTAAGACCTAAGTTTGTTCAGTCTTCTCAATCTTCCCTGCAAGGTCTGCTACAAGATGGCCCACCACTGTGGCTGGTTCTGCTGCCTCTCATCATTGTCATCACTGTCACTCATTGCAGCATCTACCCTTTGAATTTTTGCTGGTGTTCCTCCTGATTTAAGGCCAGATGGGCATATTCAAGTGACCAGGCCTCATTCATCTGCATATACCCTAATGGCCTAGGGGTAAGGAAAGAAAACCAAGCTCCTCTGATCTTCCATAGGCTCCCCTCCAAACCACAATGGTGTAATCTATTGGAAAAGTATATCCAACTCTATTACTTCCCTGTTGGAGATCCTTCCCAGGACTTACAGCACCCATGATCCAGAACTAGCCTCATCTGATTTAAGAGTAAGAGATATACCTCCCTCATGTAACCTTAGCTGCAGTGACCTTCTTTGCTACCATGTACCACAAGCTCCCTCCCACAGCAGGATTTGCAAACTTACTTCTATCTAGATTCCTCCCCAACCCCTGCTCATCATCAGATACTCTTAGTCAACCTTTAGGACTCCATCAAAATGTAACCTTATCAGGGGACCTTTACCACTTCTTCATGACTGGGCTAGAATCCCACTGTTTTCCAGCAATCTTTAGTTCTCTTAGCTATCACTTTAATACTAATCCATCCGGACATTTTCCCTAGACTAAGTTGCTGAGGACAGGGATATCCATGGCTGTCTTGTTCAACACTGAGCCCCACACTGCCTGACAGCTTCTGGTACTCCACAGCTGCCCACTCTGCCTGGGCACTGATCCATCTGTGGTTCCCAATAGGCATCTACATCAGTTCTTCTCAAGCTTTGATACACATGAATCACCAGAGGAGACTGTGAACATGTGAATTCTGATTCTGGCTGGTCAGGAGGTTCTGTGTTTCTGCAAAACTCCCTGATGATACCAATGCTCCTGGTCCATGTACCACACTTATTAAATCAAATGAGGTTCAAGTTGTTCTCATTGAGAAGTCCAGGACCACGGAACCAGGATGGTGTTGGGCACAGAGTTTGTCTCACTTGTCTACAGTTCCCCGGCTTAGAGGTAGCAGTAATGCTGTCTCTGCCCAGCAAATTGATGCAGGATAATGGTCTTAAAGGGTCTCACACATTAGGCAGTTTCTGACTCTACTCACAGGGTTTCAGTAAGAAACAAGTCATTTGAAATAGACTGCAGAGCTTGAAGCCAATTTAGCTTGTACTTGTAGAATGCATTTTCACATCCAAACACTTCAGCTGAGGCCCCAGGTGAGGCCTATTACCAGAGCAAATATTTTAGTCTAAAACCTAAGCTCCTGAATTATAACACAGAATACCCAAAGTGAAATGCTTGACCAGAATCTGGCACCCCAACATCACAAGGACAGGTGAACAATGTCTGTATTTATGAAAGGAAGTTCAAACGATGGCACTCCCTCAAGAACATTAAGTAATGTTGTTTGGGGATTAACCTCTTTATTTACTAAGCTTTTCCATTTTGATGCTTCATTTCAAATTTAAGCTGCAGAACATAATTTATGACATAAAGTGGGTGTCTTGAATAAAGTTGAGGACTGCATTAAACAGGTCAGATGATAAATGGAGCCTGCAGAACCATGGATTGTGTGGTCTTTTAACTTCCAAGAAATACCCCTCCTCTCATGGTACCACACTTCCTTCTGCCCCTCTGGATTGTAAAGTCCTGCAACCATGTTGTAGCAAACATGAATGCCCCTAAACTGCCCGTTTTAGATGGAGAATTTTATATGGAAGTGTTTTGGGTTCAAGAGCAGAATGCTTATCTTGGCTTTTTGAGTGTTAATTTCTCCAAACTGTACTGTAAGGGACGTGGATAAAATTCTTGAAATTTAGCTCAAAATTGAAATTAAGTTGTCTTACCATTTTCACATATAAAATCAACTTCCTACATAAGTGATTCTAACAATGTGTTCAGTGTCACTCACAGATTGGCAGTAAGAAACCAGCTACAAACTGAAAGGGTGTGAATTCTCTCAGCATGGCAATCCTTAGATGCCCCAAAGCTTCCTAAAATGCATAGAATCATGTAGCATGCTTCTTACTGAAATATTTATGTATATTCTAGAACAAAACAGTTCATAGAATTTAATGTCTTATTTTCTGTATCCTCAATTAGGTTTGTAGAGAAGACAGAAATTTAAGTCCAGCAGCTGCTGAAGAAAATGCAAAGAATACATTTACTCATTTGGTCCAGTTCTTTCTTCTATAAACCAGAGCCCTTAATTTTCATGTCTAGATGTGGCAAGAAAATTTTGGAGCCCTGTGAGGTTGGATACCCTGAGCTTTTGGGTGTGCTTGCTGCATTAATATAAACCAGTTAGGCATGTCTGCATATCTATTTATCAAAGAGCTAGCTCCTCCCTGTACTGTCATGCAGGAGAGACCTCATAATCAGCCCCATGTCTGATGCCTTCTGAAACTGTACTTAAGGCCAATTGCTTGTTGGGGTTCTGAGTAATATCCAAGCGGCGAGTTACCTAGACCTTGGAGGATCACAAATTTTCAGCATAATATACTCACTTGTGTTAATGGACTCCAGAGAAAGAAAATGGAGAGAGGGAAATGGATTGATTGCAACATGTAGACATTTGAGACAGTGAAATTAAATGCAAAATAAATGTATGTCTGGTTTCAAACGAAAATAAAATGAGCCACCATCCACTAGTTATCATGTAAGTCCATGCTTAGTCTACTAGATAACTATTGTCAAATGAGTCAGGGGCATAGTGAATATCCTACATGTGGTACACTTTTTGAAGTCACTGCAATAGTCACCTTCCTTGCACACCTTATCAGACTTGTGGTCATCACATCTACTGTGACTTTGATTGGTTTTACAGATATAAAATCTGTTGGCAATCATTAACAGATGTGACTAATTCTCATCAGCCCAGGTATCTCTGAATAAAACTTTTTTAATAGTAAAAGTTAATGCTGTTCTTCAAAATTTATGCTTTCTTTTTCTGATGTTATTTCAACCACCTTGACAGATATACAAATTTCCTTAGTTTCTTACCTCTTTCAAGCAGTTTTCTCCTCCAACACTCTTTAAGACCATGAGGAAACAGCCTATGTAAATTTAATTCCTATCCATCCACCTCTTACATGCTTTCTCTAAGAGACAAAAAAATTTAGTTTTACCTCTGTAAAGAAGAACTTAAATGTCTCTACCTATTCACCCCATTGCTTTCTAAGAAGTCTTACACAGGAAGTCTTTATTCCTAACCCAACTCATAATCACATGACTGCCAATTCCCATGTGTTTTTATTCAAGGATAATGGCGAGAACACAGCTCAGGCTTAACAACACTGAAGCATGGAAGATAAATTTAAAAATATTTTTCTCACCTTCCTTTAAACTTCCCATTTCATAAGGTGACTTCAACTAAGTTGAACTTGCAGAGCTCAAAAATCCATAATTGATTGCATTAGTTACCAATACAATTAATGATGGATCTACTACTTCTAACTGGCAATAACCAGTCCATCAACTAGAGAAGAAACAAATGATTAGCTTAAGTTCCAACCAGCTAATTTTTGGGGCTGTGTGGTTGGGACTAAGAAAATAATGAGCTATAAATTTAATACCTTGATGACTCACATAAATGAAATATGTCTAACTGCACAGAACACATATGCTTCAAAAAAGGAAGGTTAACAAAGCCTAAACTTATTATTTCACAACCATTATTTCTGATTCTCTCTCTTCTGCATGGATATCTATGTCCTTCAAAAGGGTTGGGAAATTTTCTACCATTATTTTTTCAAATATTTGTTCTGCCCCTTTTCCCTTCTCTTCTCCTTCTGGGATACCCATGGCATGAACATTTGTATGTCTCCTGTTGTCGTTTAGTTCCCTGAGACCTTGTTCAAGGTTTGCCAAACTTTTCTTCATCTGTTCTTTTGTATGTTCAATTTCAGAGGCATTTTCTTCAAGCTCACCAATCCTTTCTTTTGCCTCTTCAAATCTGCTATTATATGATTCCAGTATATTTTTAATTTAATTTATTGCACATTTCATTCACATAAGTTTTGCTATTTCTCTATGTGTGCTTTCAAATTCTTCTTTGTGCTCATCTAATGTCTTCTTAATATCCTTAATTTCTTTAGCCATCTCATTGAATTTATTAAGATTTGTTTGAACATCTATAATTAGCTGTCTCAACTCCTTTTTGTCATCTGGAGGCTTATCTTGTTCCTTTAACTAGGCCATGTCTTACTGTAACTTGGTGTGGATTGTAATTTTTTGTTGGTGTCTTGGCATCTGGCTTGCTAGAATATTTATTCTGGGTGCAGTTTTTCTCTTTAGTTTAGGGCTTCCTTTCGTTTCTCTGTAGCTGGTTGTGAAGTAGGAGCCAAGGATGTAGTTGGTGCTGTAAGCTGTGGAGGCTCAAGCTGCCCTCAGTGCCCCAAGGACCAATGAACCTTCTCCCAACTTTCTCCTTTACCAGGGGTAGGGACAGAGCCACAGCTGTGTGGAATAATCCAAGTCATGCAGGCCTAGACTGTAGTTGCCCAGAAAGACTGATGAAGCTTCACACCAACTTCTCCTCTGTCTGGGGCGGGGATGGAGCTTCGAGTGTGGCAAGAAATCTATACAGTACCTTTCCAAGATGACCACTCTTGCCCCAATATACTTCCAATTATTTACTCTGTGCCAGCCACATGTACCTACAGTTACCTGGATAGGCTGTTGCAAGGCCTGCCAGCTTCCTCCCTGCTTAAGATGGGGCTGAAGCCTAGGCTAGGGCTGTAGGATAATCTAGGTGAAAGAAATTGGTCCCAACCACCACCATGATTTTCAGTCAGCCCGGCTAACCCTCATGCTGGGGTTGGAGTCAAAATGGCAGCAACCAGCCTCCTTCAGACTTGGACAGGTTCAATATTCATCTGTTCTTAGGGTAATATTTTAGGCAGCCCAACTGCCTAATCACTAGCTGACATTGATGGCCAACTGTCACTTCCTCCTCTGTTTTGCGGAAATGGAGCTTCCAATTCCTGCCACAGAATAGCTCCTGGGTGGCTCACACCGCCAAAGTAGGATGATCACTTTGCGGCATGGCCTGTTAATCCCCAGAGAGGATGGCACAGTTCTCCCCAGCTTCCTCCCTGTCCGTGGTGGGACTGGGGCTTAGGCTAGAGCAGCAATCTGATCTTGATGGAAAGAAGCGGGTCCCAACCATCACTGTGATCCTCAGTCAGCCCTGCTTCCCCTGTGTCAGACATGGAATTAAGATGGTAGCTATTGGCCCCTTTCTGACTTGTACAGGCTCATTTTTAGCTGTTCATAGGATTATACTTTAGCCCACTGAATTTACTAATCAGTAGCTGAAGCTGGTGCCAAATAGACTCTTCCTCCCCTGTTTTTGGGAAGTGGAGCTACCAATTCCATCAGCAGATCAGCTCCAGATGTGGCTTGTGCCTTCAGTGGAGGATGGGCACTAGCCTCCTTGGCATTGAGGGCTCTAATTGCAAATCTTCTCCGCAGATGGGCACTCTTCTCCTTCCATTCAATCAAGGAGGTTACAGGATGCATTACTGGTCTCTTGGAGCCCCCAAACAAATCCTTTAGTTAACTCTGGGTGATTACTAACTGTCCTGTAGCAGGAGCTGATTCTAGTAGCACCTTACTCTGCTGCCATCTTGCTAGTTGTCACTTCTTCCTTTATTTTTTAACTGATATTATTTAGATTAGGAAAAAAATGTTACTTTGACTTGTAACTTAAGTTTTGGGAATACACTCTCACTGTGATAAATAAATTTTGCCAAGATGACGGAAGTGTTCTACATGATCTTATAAGGATGGTTACAGGACCTGTTGAATTGCATCAAAGTTTATTAAAGTGTTTAGTACAAAATAAACCTTAATGTAAACCATTGACCATGGTTGGTGGCTATGTTTCAATATTTATACATCAGACCTAACAAATTTGCCATCCACATATAAAATGCTATTAATAGGGTAGGGGGAAATGGGGGAAGATGTTGGGAATAGAGGAGTCCACAGTATTCAGCACAGGACATTTCTGTAAAGTCCTAAATCTTCTTTGAGGTCCATATGTGTTGTAATTCAACGTGGAGGTAGACGGTGCCGGGAATGATCCAAAGAAAGATTGGGATCAGGGGACATCACTCCATGTGGAATGCAGGCAAATTTATTTAGGCTGAAGCTGCTTTTATGCTACAAAGCTGATAACAAAAGTAAGGCACCTTCTGTTAGTTCCTCTGCATGGCACATAAGAGCACTGCTGGTTCCTGTATCTCTAGATTAGGGATTTATACAATAACTTCTTAGTGGTGGGTTCATTCCACTCTGCTTCCTCCCTTTGACGTCTGCAGTGTGCAGAGTGCTTGGAGACATTTGCTAATGTTTCTTTTCTAGCAAGCATGCTTTTTAGATGCTTAACTCTTTATGCTCTGACTCTCAGCATCTTCTCCAACAATTCCCCCTTTTTTGTTTTTTGTTCAGGGTGACTGTGCCTGTCTTAGGTTGTCCTCCTCTGAGGGTCTTACCCATCTCTGGATACCAGCCAAGCTCCATGAACAGGGGTCTTGAGAGTTAAGGGTTTTAAGCAGAATCAAGTTATTGGCATGGCTAGCCTTTTCAGCCCTATTGATGTGGGATAGCAGGGCTTTGCGAATGTCTCCTAATACCATTAAGAGTAGCAGAGCACCAATGATCACCATACTGAAGTTAACAAGTACAGAGATTGAATTCCACCAATGTAAGGGGTTTATGTTATTTAATTGATCTGTTATTGATTGCCAAAATTCACTACCTGGAAGTGTAGAGAGTTGATTCTGAGACATGCTCAAAATCCTTTTTTGCAAATCTGTAATTTCTATAGATAAATTTGTGTGATGACCTAGGTAAATGATTTTAATTTTTTCCCATTCATAATGGGAGTTATTGTATGGGATAGGAGTGATACAAAAAGCGCTTTCATTCCAATCACACTTCAAACCTTGTTTTAAATTTAGATTATATATTTGATCTCCCATTTGTGTAACAGCCATCTCTAAATCATTAAGCCTACTATTAATTTGCTCATCTATATATGTTTGACTATGCCATAACTCACTAGCATTATGACGCCAATTTCTAACATATTGTTGTGTTTGAACATTTTCATGCAGAGCAGTTCCTGCTGTAGCGGCAGCTGTAATAATACCTATAAGCCCTAATACAGCAGCAATAATTAATCCAATCAAACGTTTGGTTCTTTTGAAATAATGATCTAGAAAGTGCCAAAGGATTTGACTCTCAGGGGAAGACTGCCAGCAGCGATTCAGGCGAACCGGAAGCCATATTCCACGACGCCGTCGTCCTATTATAACCACAGTAGAATTTTCCTGTAAAACAGACTTTGATATACAAGTGTAAAGGGAACAATTGTTGCAGAAAAACCATGTTTGATTAATATTCACTACTCCTACTACAAAAACAATTGGATCACATACACACACTTTATGATATGAACTACCATTCCAATGTAGGGTAGTATTCACCGGTCCCTTTTTCCCAGTTAATGTATAAGTAGGGGCTAGTCCCAAAAATACTTTCCATAATTTTTTTTGTTTTTTCTTGGAACTGTTATCCCAAGGGGAGGGAATCAATCATCCTTGATTGATCCATCGAATTTGCCTATTGCTGGTTAAATTAGGTTCATTTCCTAGCCATGGATATGGGTGTGTTTCAGAGACAGATACAGTAGTTTTATTAATTCCAGTCCAAGGAACTCCAGTGTAATTGCCATTTTCCGGGACTGGCAACCCCACAGGGGTGCCTTCCCAAACTATTCCATAGGAATCATTAAAGACAATTAGTTCACTTTCCATTTGGCATTCATGCCAACCTTCCTCATCGGTTTGTTTGGAAAGAGAGCAAGTGGAATTTTGAGATTTGTAACTGGAAACACTATAAGAGGGGAATAAAATAATTTTAATTGAGGTTTCATTTGTTCGGCTCACAACCACAGTCCGATTTTTAATTGACATGCATGGTGATTGTGGCCCAATGCAGAGTGGCCGACCAAAGAACGGCAGAGTTAGATTACTAATAGTGTTCCCTTCTTCATTACTTAGGAAAGGTAGTCTTTTATCAAAAGGCCCAGGAAATTCTGAACTGCCATTTAAAAAAACTGAAAATGATGGATCTCCCCATGTAAGTACTCTTATAAGTGGAGGATTAGGTATATATGCCCAGTATGTAAAATTATTAGCTCTTATCCCCAATACTTGCATAATCAATAGAACTGTCGTCCAGAAGATCTTCATTATGGCTCTCACTTGAATCTGCTTCTCTCTGTTTCTGTCTATGGTTTGGCAGCCAGACGGAGACGTTGGAATCTGTAAGCACAAGAGCATACCCTCGTCCCCAAATTTTTACCCATCCTTTCTTCCATTGACCATCATTAACATCTTTCCAATATATAGGTTGATGGAGAGTTGATGCATTCTTTTTTCTAGGTTGCCAATGCACTTCTGCAGGGGTGCAATTTTTTAACTGTTGATAAACATTTAGAAAATTCAATGTATATAAGGCTTTATTTAATTGATCATGAGGGTTTATCATACCATAACCATTTCCCCCTTTTTGTTTTTGAAGCATGTATTTTAAAGTTTGATTAGCACGTTCTATAATAGCTTGCCCAGTAGGGTTATATGGGATACCAGTGACATGAGTAATATGCCAAGTAGCACAAAAACGTGAGAATGAATGACATATATAGGAGGGACCATTGTCTGTTTTAATTTGTAAAGGAATACCCATTATAGCAAAACATTGCCAAAGATGAGGTTGCACAGCGGCAAACTTTTCACTAGTATGAGCTGATGCCCAGAGAAAATGAGAATAAGTATCAATAGTAACATGCACATATTTAAAACGGCCAAAAGAGGGAACATGGGTAACATCCATTTGCCAAAGTGCATTAGGATGTTCACCTCATGGATTTACACCAAAGGATAATGAAGAATTATAAATTGGGCCACATGTGAGACAAGAACGAATAATATGTTTAGCTTGTTCTATAGTAACACAGGAAATTTGTGTTTCAAACCTTTGGCATTCACATGAGTGTTGTTATGAAAATCAACAGCAGTTTGTATTAGAGCAACTAATTTATCTACTATATCATTAGCAGTTGCCAAAGGACCAGGCAAATAAGAATGGGATTGAATATGAGTAATATACAGAGGAGAAACACGACTTTGGACAAGTTGCTGTAAATTAAAAAACATTAGTGAAAGTTCATCATGAGGTACAATATGTGCAGTTTCTATGTGAGATAAAACCTGGCAAACATAAGCAGAATAAGAGACAATATTGAGAGGATCTGAGACCGTTTGTAACAATTTTATTACAGCATCAAGTTCTGTTCTTTGGGCTGATGTGTAAGGTGTTTGCCAGAACTGTTGATGATTTGGTCCAGTAAAACCAGCCCGTCCATTACTGCTTCTGTCAGTAAAATATGTGGCAGCATGTGGAAGAGGGTTGGTTTTAGTAATGGAAGGCAAGACCCATGAAGTACGTTTCAAAAACTGTAACAATTTAGAAGAAGGAAAATGGTTATCAATAATACCAATGAAGTCACTTAAAGCAATTTGCCAAGAAGAGCTCACTGTAAGTAAATGAGTAATTTCTTCTTTAGACATAGAACATAGAATACAGTCCAGATCTCTGCCTATAAGATGACACAAACGAGCTCTGCCTTTTCTGATCAAATGGGAAATCTTATCAACATAGGAATTTAAAGTTTTTAGGGATTTGTTAGGCAAAAAAAGCCATTCTAATATCCCATCTTGCCAAAAAAGTCCTGTAGGAGAATGTAAGGTAGGAAAAATAATTAATTGAATAGGTTTGGTAAGATCCACCCGTGTTAATTGGCCTTCTTGTATTCTTTGTTCTACCAATTGTAACTCAGCTTCGGCTTCAGGAGTAAGAGTTCTAGGACTCGAAAGGTTTGAATCTCCATTTAAAGTGTTAAAAAGATGTGAAAGGGCATAAGTAGGAATTCCTAATATGGGACGAATCCAATTAATATCCCCCAATAATTTTTGGAAGTCATTAAGAGTTAGCAGCTTATCTCTACGAATTTGTACTTTTTGAGGAGCCACTGTATTAGAAGTCACTCGGAAACCCAAATAAGTAAAAGACGTTTCTCTTTGAATTTTTTCTTCAGCTACTCGTAACCCATAATGCAAAAAAATTTGTAAGCTAGACTGAAACAGGTCTTGTAATACATCTATATTGGGGTGAGTAAATAAAATATCATCCATATAGTGGATTATTAAGGCAGTTGGATATTGTTCACGAATTTTTTGCAAAAGTTGATTTACAAATAATTGACATAAAGTTGGGCTATTCAACATACCTTGTGGCAACACACACCATTGAAATCTTTGTCTAGGACTTTGATTATTAAGAGCAGGGATCAAAAAAGCAAATTTTTCTCTATCTTTAGGATGTAAAGGAATAGTAAAGAAACAATCTTTTAAATCGATAATAATCAAAAACCAATCCTGAGGTATCATAGAAGGCTGTGGCAGGCCAGGTTGAAGAGCTCCCATAGGTTGAATTACTTTATTTATTTCCCTAAGATCTGTTATCATTCGCCATTTCCCTGATTTCTTTTTTATAACGAATACCGGTGAATTCCAGGGGCTAGTGGAGGGCTCTATATGACCAGCTTTTAATTGTTCTTGAACCAAAGATTGAAGGGCTTCGAGTTTTTCTTGAGAAAGGGGCCATTGATCTACCCATATGGGTGTTTGAGTTAGCCAATTAAGAGGCAAAGTGAAGCCCTTTTTATCAATGGCCCCTATTATAAATTTGATTGATCTAGGTCAGTATAACCCAGGCCCTGCCGATCACCAGGTTTACGAGTTTGTCCAAATTGCATTTGATTCATCATATTTTTAACGGGCTCAGAAAGAGTAGGGATATGTATATATGCTCCCCATTGATTTAAAAGATCTCTGCCCCATAAATTCAATCCCACATCAGCAACAAAAGGTTGTAGGGTGGCCTTTTGCCCTTCTGGACCTATTATATCAAAAATTATTGTACTTTGATAAACATCAGTCATAGTTCCAATACCTGTAAAAACTGTAGGAACCTTTTGTAAGGTCCAAGCTTGAGGCCAATAGCGTTTAGCTATAATAGTGACATCAGCTCCAGTATCTACTAATCCTAAGAAAACTTTCCCATTAATAGTAATAGTTATTTCAGGTCTTTCATCTCCCACAAACGTTTGCCAAAAGACCCTATGGCCTGTTGACCCAAAGCCACCAGTTCTTTTGAAAGGAAGTGCAGAAGGCTTATTATAAGGAAGAAAAAGCAATTGAGCAATACGGTCACCATTAACTATTTGTAGTTGTCCCAGAGACTGTACCATAACTTTAATTTCTCCCTGATAATCTTCATCAATAAGTCCCATTTGAATCAAGAGTCCTCTTTGAGTTAAACTACTCCCAACTATTATCCCTACTGAATTTTTTGGAATTGGGCCTTTAACTCCTGTAGATATCGTTTGGATGCCCATTGATTGTGTTATTAATTTGGTTTCTGCACTTGGCAGATCTACAGCAGCACTTCCCTTCGTTGCTGCCTTTAATTTGGTAACAGGAGTGAGTGATTTCTCCCATTGCTGACAGGATATTTCAATGGGAGGCTCATATTGTTTGTCTGTGGGCCCTGAGCTAGGCCCACATAAATGTTTCCTGAATGGGTGATCAACTTTCCATCCCCATAAGATCGGGATTTACATTCCCTAGCCCAATGGAACCCTTTCTGACATTTTGGGCATTTTGTTGATGGACGCGGACATGACTCATTTCTCTTTAGTGGTCCTGAAACAGAGAGCATTTTGCACTGTTTCTGAAAATGTCCTGTCTTTCCACATCTATAACACACTCCCTTGTTTCCTCAACCCTTGTCCAGGTATACTTGAGCCATAGCAGTAGCCATAGCGGCCATCTGATGAGTAGAAGATCCAATATCCTGACAAGCTTTAACATAATCAGGTATTGATCCACCAGCTGCTTTTATAGGTCTTATAGCTTTTTTGCATTCACTATTGGCATTATCAAAAGCAAGAGTCAAAAGAATAAAATCTCGAGCTTCAGGAATTTGCACAGTTTTCAAAACAACATCAGAGAGCCTAGCAATAAATTCTACATATGGCTCATTAACCCCTTGAATTATCTTTGAAAATGACTGTGCAGCTTGGCCAGGAGGCGCAATTTTCATCCATGAGGCTAAACAAGCCATCCTAACCTGAACAATAGCTACATCATTATATTGCAACTGCCGAGGAATATCCATCCAATCTCCAGTACCCAAAAACTGATCAAGAGTTATTGGAACAGGAGGGTTTTGAGTTGCATTACGCCTGGCCGTTTGAGTAGCTTCATCTGTCCACCATGTTTTAAATTGTAAAATTTCAGCAGAATTTAAAACTGTATGAGCTAGCATTTCCCAGTCCCATGGGATTAATCTATCTGTTTGAGCCAGCCCTTTGAGAAGACCAAGAGTATAAGGGGAATTAACCCCATATTGAGCACAGGCTTGTTTTAATTCCTTCAGTAGTTTAAAAGGAAGCGGTTCGTGATGGAATTCTAAAACTCCCTGAGGATTAGCTTGATCAGGGGGTAGTTGAGTTATAGTTACAGGAAACTGTGCCACCATCTGAAGGGCTTCAGGATCACCAATACTTCTGCCCTGTGCAATACATCTCATGAGAGGCGATGAAGCCTGGGTGTTAGGAACCTTTACACGATTGGTACACGGATTATCATCAAAACCATCAGGAAATATGGTAAAAGGGTTAGTAGGTGGAGGAGCAGGGTTCCAGGAATCTTTAGTAGAAGTTTTCTTAAATATACCTAGGTCTCCGGGATTAGTTCCCTGTTCCTTTTGCTCCTTAGGTAAGGTAGGATACAAAGGCTGAGCAGAAAAAGCAGCTGGCTGATTCAACAAACTAGTGCTAGTTCCCTTAGTATGGCAGAAAACAGCATCCTCCTGATCAGAAGTGCAACCCTCAGGAACTTCAAAACTTCCCTCCTTTAAAACAGGCTGTTGAGTACTATCATCAACACCTTTTGCATAAACAGAATTTTCATCATCCTCTTCTTCAGATTGAAGAGGATCTAAGGCAGTGGCTATTTGATGACAGAAAGTCCACACTTGAAGAGGAACTGTTTCCCCTTTTTGATAAGCTCTTCGCAATGATTTCATTACTAACCTCCATTGCTTAAAATTTAACACATGCCGTCCTTGCAGCTGAAACCAGTTACAATGTTTCTGTACAAGAGAAAAGAGTTCTAGTAACTCGTGGGTCGTCACACATATCCCTGTATTCTTTAACAGGGTCTTCAAAACTTGGGAATATTCCTCTAACCGAGTCGACTGATTACCCATTACCCTGATGATCAAGATTATTTGACTCACCTTATAAGATTCAAGGACCGTCCGACCCAGCAACAACAGTCCTTAGCTCCACGGCACTGATCCAGAGAAGAAGATGATGAGAAAAGACTAGTCTAGCCCCACGTTGGGCGCCATCTGTTGTAATTCAACGTGGAGGTAGACAGTGCCGGGAACGATCCAAAGAAAGATTGGGATCACTCACTCCATGTGGAATGCATGCAAATTTATTTAGGCTGAAGCTGCTTTTATACTACAAAGCTGATAACAAAAGTAGGGCATCTTCTGTTAGTTCCTCTGCATGGCACGTAAGAGCACTGCTGGTTCCTGTATCTCTAGATTAGGGATTTATACAATAACTTCTTAGTGGTGGGTTCATTCCGCTCTGCTTCCTCCCTTTGACGTCTGCAGTGTGCAGAGTCCTTGGAGACATTTGCTAATGTTTCTTTTCTAGCAAGCATGCTTTTTAGATGCTTAACCCTTTATGCTCTGACTCTCAGCATCTTCTCCAACACATATGTAAAAAAGAAGACACTGCGTAAAATAAGGAAGAAAATGTCACTGTACATATATGACAATAGATCTTACACTGAATAAATGGCAAAATGTCAAAAACATTTTTTAAATAATTTGTCATTATTTGTAATTAACCTCAATTGATATTTTTTAAATTTGTTTTTATTCTTTTCAATTGTTTTGTATTTTATTTCTTATTTTGAGACTATCATTATAATTTCATTTTCTTATTATTTTTTATTTGGTTATTTTTATAGGCTTCGTTTTGGGTCACAAAAGGAATACAACTGTAGCAGGGGAGGATCATTTACAGAGAGGCTTTTATGTGGGATACACGGGAGGCAACTCTCCTGTGCAAAATATAAGACATAGAAATGTGTTCAAATCTACGTTCGGCATCATCACGGTGGGAGGAGATTCCCAGAATATCCAAGGGAATATCAAATTCCCACTCCTGGGGAGCTCTGTCACATTCTCTAAAGGATCAGCAAGAATCCTCTAAGTACAGACAGGGGCAATGACCATTAAAGGAGGATGGTCCATGCATGGGCTCTTGATATTGAAGACTGTGCAAACGCATCTGTACACTTGAAGATGAAACTTTGCCTAGTATAGGGTGCATAATAGATACCTCTGAGAGCCTTCCTGTTCTCAAAGGTGGTGTGCCTCTAAGCCAAACTCAACATTTAAATACATTACCTTCCCCCAAGCATGGGACATGACTCCCAGGAATGAGTTTCCCTGGCAATGAGGAATTACAACAAATCTCGTACAAGCAATGCAACCAGAAAAAGACCTTGACCAAAAGGGTGAAAAGGAAAAGACAAATGAGTTTATATGACCAAAAGACTTGGGTGGGAGGTGTGGGGGGTGGGCAACATGGGACTCCCAGGGGGTTCCGTGTTATATTTTCGGTAATCTAAGCACCTCTTAAAATATATTTATATATATATAAATAACATTTTCTGTAAGCAAATGCACATATATGTATATATATATTTATATATCATTTTACAAATAGTGGTATGTATTGTGAAAATTTTGATTTTTACCAACAATAAAAAATAAATTAAATAAAAAAAATAAGTGAATTGGGTGGTCAATTCAGAGGTTACACTTATGCATGCCTGAGCAGGATTTCTTTGAATGCCCAATTAGATACTACCCCAAATAGTGGGTATCCTGTTGGCTTTGGAGACATCCAACATTACTCAGTGAAGATAGATCAGGAGTTTGGACCAAGTCAGTGGGTCCTACTTTGGAATTTATGCTCCCCAGTGTGACAGAGTTGGACTCAGTTGTGGTTTCCCTACTCATGGCACTTCTGTCCTTCTATTTGAACCTATAATTAGTACTAGAGTTGGTATGTGTATGTCCAAGTCACGTAATTCTTTGGACTATACATGAACCATGTGGGCCATGAATCTCTACAGAGTTGCAACCCCTACTCTGCATTCCGTTAGTCTCACCCAGGACAAAAAAAAGGAGGTGATGATGAACAACTACTATACCAGGGAACTGAGAGATTCTTCAACTGCAAGCAAGATAATCCATCCATTGTCCCTATGGGTTTGAAGCTACCTCTCAGTTAAGTTAGAATGGACATCACTGTCTCACAGTACTCAGGATTGTGGAATGAACTATGGACTAAAGTAGACTTATCGGTATTCTACTGTAAATATATTTTGATTCTTGTAATGGAAGAAATCATATCATTGTTGTGGAGGCAGTAGCCACTGGAGGTTCAGAGGGCAGGGAGAGGGAAAACAGGTGTAATCTGGGTGCATTTTCGGGATGTGGGAATTCTCCTGCATGATAATGCAGCTACAGAAGCAGGCCACTATATATCTTTTTTTAATTTTTTTTATTAGGGGTAAAAATCAAAATTCTCACAATACATACAAACATTTGCAAAATGATATATAAATATATATGCTTACAAAAATGTTATTTATATATATATACATATATTTTAAGAGGTGCTTAGATTACCCAAAATATTACACGGAACCCACTGGGATTCCCATGTTGCCCACCTCCCACACCTCCCACCACATCCCACACAAACATCTCCCACAGTGTGGCCCACCACCCTCAATGAACCTACACATCCTGGAGCCTTGCCACCAACCATAGACCACAGTTCACACTGTAGACCACACTCTCTCATCCAAGTCACCTGGTGAGGAGACAACGATGGGCAATGGACATCCCAGGGAATGGAGAGGGCCTGCATCTGCAAGCAGGATCATCCCAACCACCATATCCATGGGATATAAGCCCTCTCTCACTTGGAGTTGGAGTGGACATCACCATCCCAGTCCCCTCAGGATTGGGGGAAGAACTATGGACTAGAGTGGACTTGATGGTATTCTCTTGTTCACCTATGGTGATTCAAGCAATGCAAGAAATTATAACAATGAGGTGGAGCCAGTGGCCACTTGACACTTTTGGGGTAGGGAGGGGATGAGCAGTTGAAATACAGGGGCTTCTTTGGGAGTTGGAGATTATCCTGAGTACTGTTGTGGCAACGAATGTAGGCCATTTTAAATCAGCCACTATATATCTTTTCTTAACCTACAAAATTGGGTGGGAGAGAGTGTAAACTACAATGTAAACTATAATCAACATTAGCGGCAATGCTACAAAATGTGTTCATCCATTGCAATGAATGTAACTCACTAAAGAAGGATATTGTTAATGTGGGAAAATGTGGGAGGTGCAGGAGCAATGCATATGAAATTCCACAATATGTTTTACTTCACATTTCATAATCGAAGTATCTTAAAATATATATAAATTATTTTTAAAAAATAAATAAAATTTAATACATTTCAGGTTTTCTGTTTAAGGTGTTAGGTAGTTTATGAAATGTGTGTTGGTGACAGTGCAATGCTGTGAAAGCTGTGTTACCAGTAAATTATAAATTGCAAAAACAAAAATTGGACCTTTCCTCTTTTTAAAGTGTTTTTATTGTTCTACTTCATATAATTCTAAATAACAATAAAATATAGCCAATTAAATAATAATATAAACAAAAATAATCAAGTTAATATATAAGTAAACAAACTATCTTTAGAAATTCAGGAAGATCCTTTCCATTTGATTAAAAGTATATTTTCTAAACTTGGAAAGAATTTTTTCTATGCTGTGAGATAATTCAGAGGCCTAAGGAGAAAGTAAAGGCCACATCTTCAAGATTTCCCAAGAATGGATATCCTGTTCATCTCAAAGAAGAACTGACCATGGCAAATCTTTCTTCTTTGTCCTGTGTTTAAAGTTGGTTGAAGTCCAGATCTTGTAGGGTTGACCCAGATCCACTGGCCTCAAAGACACTCAGATGGAGGGCAGAGTAGTTGACAGTGCCTGAGAGCTGGGGAGGCCTGAGTGTAGAATAGAGAGCAGCACTGTTTCAATCCCCAGCACACGCTCAAGGGATGGATTCTGCTCATAGGTTTGGAGCCACACACAGGGATGGGAGCTTATCTTGTGCTGTGGTGGTTCTCAGGACTGCATCAAGAGTTTCCAGCGTTTTTTCCATCTTCACCATTGAGTCCTCTTGTTTGAAGGGTTTTCATCTCTCTTGCTCTAGTTCACAGATTCATAAAGTTAACTCTACTTTCAGCATTGCTGCCTTCTCTTGGGGTTTTTGTAGGTTACTATAAGGCTGGAAACTCTTAAAGTCTCTTTCTCTCTCCTGGCATCCTCTAAGGAGGCCTCAGTCTCTATACAGCTTGTGAGCAGCACTCATCTGGTCAAGGAGGTGACATTTACCTTTAATCAGTGCAGCCAGTGTATCTGCAAGCTGCCTTTCCCATCTTCTATAAAGATGCCTGCTCAGAGACTGCAGCAATCTGACTAGCAATAAGAGAGCTTCCAACAAACTGATGGCAGGTGTACAGAACCCTATTACCCCGTGGAAACTGTGGTGGACCATGTGCTCTGAACTTATGTCTTCAGGCAGGGGTACCATCACCTCCTCTCCCAGGGTCCCAAGGAGCAGCCCAAAGGAAAGCTTCACAGAAAGACACAGCCTCTTTGTGGCCTTGGAGTCACCCCAGGATCCTATCCAGTAACCATGGATCAACTAGTCAAAACAAACTTCTGAGAATCACCCCAAATTCCATCTAAAACACAGCAGCAACTGATAGTTTGAACAGATATTCAGTGAGCTAATCTAATGAAGGATTTAGTAGTTAACATATACTTTTCTTCATTATTTTCAAACGGTCTTCCCTCTAGCCTTTTTAAAATTTTTTATTGATGAAAATTTGAAATATAGTGAAATATTCCAATGTTACCAGAAAGATTTGCTGATTTTTTTAGAGTTTATACTTCCCCTTCCCATGGTATCCAACAATATTCATCATGGCTTTTCTCCCATATTTGACCTTTCTTTCAATACCCAACACCTTTATGTGCACTTCTCTTTTTTCTCCCCTAGTATGAATATCCTTAATCAGTTTGGTACTTTAGCTACAAATGATATACCAATATTGTCCATTACAATTAGATAAATTTCATAGTTCACATTAGGTTTCTTTACTTGTGTTGTACAGTTCTATAGGTTTTGACCAATTTGTCATGTCATATGTAGCCATTTGGCAGTTTGATCTAATTATGAATTCCAAAAATCTATATTAGATTATGCTTCTAACTGATCTGTTCATCCGGGTATGATTAAGTTATAATTGGGGCTATTATTGATCCATGTCAGTCGGATGTTGAGCCCCTCCACTTTGGTGGGTGGGGGAATCAAATATAAAAGTTAAGGCAAAGGACAGAGGGGGAAATTTTGATGTTGGAGTTTTGCTGTTGGAGAGAAGGCCCCAGGATAGTGACAAGCCTTTCACCTGACAGTTCACAGCTGGCCTTGTGGAGGGAAGCAAAGCATAGAGAGCCCAATAGTCTACAGCTGACATTTTAGAAGAAACAACGGGCCTAAGCCTGGAGACAAATGCAGCCCTGGGAAGAGAGGAACCCAAGAAGTCTGACCTCTGGCAAACGTCAGCAGCTGTCTTGTTCCAACACGTAGCAATGGACTTTGATGAGGGAAGAAATTTATGCTTCATGGCCTGGTAACATTGGACTTCTACCACAAATAAATACCCTTTATAAAGACAACCTATCTCTGGTATTTTGCATTAGCACCCCTTTGGCTGACTAATACACAATATATCAACCATTATAATATTATACAAAATTATATCGGTGCCCTAAAAATACCCTATGTTCCACATACTAAATCCCTGGAAATCAAGGATGAGTTTTAAATTTTTCATGGTTGAAAAGCAACACAAAATTAGTCTAGTATTTTGGGACATGTGAAAAATACTGGAAACTCAAATTTCAGTTATCAATCGTTTTTAATTTTATATTTAAAAAAGTGATCCTCAACATACTAAAGGAGATAGAGATAAGAGAAAGAACTAAAGGACATGAAGAAAACAATGAATGAGCAATATGGAAATCTCTTGGGGTGAGTTCACAAACAGAATTACTGGTCTTGATGAACTCAATAAGTGAATGAAAAATTCCCTGGATGGTGGCAACAACAGATTGGAGGTAGCAGAAGGAAAAATTCAGTGATCTCAAAGACAAAATTACTGAAATGATTCACACTGAGAGCAGAAAGAAAAAAGAATGTGGTAGTGGATTATTGGAAGTATAATTAACAGCAATGAATGATGGATATGATTGTGAAAGGAGAAGTTTAGGTTCATGTATATCACTAGAATTAAAGCTAGAGGATAAAACATGGGACTGTATAACAGTGAAGTCTGTTTTGGAGGATTATTGTGGTTAATAGCACAAAGATAATAATGTTCTTCCATGAAGTAGAACAAATACATAACAGTATTAAAGGCTTAATAATAGGGTAGTATAAGGGAAGAAAAAAACAGCTAATAAAAACCATGGATGATAGTTGACAAGAAGAATGTAATATTCTTTCCTCAATTGTAACAAAGGTACCATACTATTCTTATGTGTCAATAATAAGGAAGTGTAAGGGCTATGGGATTTTTCTTTTTGGAACAAAGAGAATTTTCTCAAAGTGACTGTGGTGACAAATGCACAACTCTATGATTAAACTGAGAGCCACTGTTTATACTTTTTGAATGGATTGTATGGTTTGTGAATAAAAATGTCCTTAAAAAATTTCTTATTTGCATGGTTGCAAGAGAAATGGTATACTAAATGTGAAAAGGTTGGAGTTCTCCAAAGAAGTCTATTATAGAAATCAAAGTATAGTTTCAACATCATTTTGATTGTATTCAATTTCGTATAATAAAATTCTGGTTGCAATGCTAAATATAATTTCTTTTAAAGGACATAGATTATGGGTTATTATATTTAAATAAAGAATATTAATTCATATTTCTTTTATGTTTATATAATGGCTATATTGATTTGATATGGTCTATTCTGTAAACATTATAATGGACCTATTATATAAACCCTTAAATAATTGAGGGAGCTGGGGCCCTGGAAATTGGATATGGAGTTTTTCAACTCTAAGTCATTGAATTAAATCTAGCCAAACTGGTAGTAACCAAGAATGATTACAGTTGTGACTCTTTGATGGCTTCTGTGAAGCATATTTAGGTCACCTTGAAGTACATCAGGATAATTGCTGACAGAACATGGAATCATATCTTTATTCACTATTGCCTTTCAATGGGTAGATGGAAACACATATAAGGCCCAGAAACTCATAAAGCCAAGAGACATCTCTTTATTATTGCAGAAAAATCTGTGCTACTCTGAGACTTTCCTAGGTATTTCAATCAGTTCAACTAGTTTACTTAAGGTTTTAGTAAGATGAGAACTGAGAATGTACGGATAAACAGTCTAGAAACCAAATCTGAACAGGACTGGGGAAGGGGCTTAACTTGCTGACATTTCCTTATAATCTTGTCTCTATGCTGCTCATCAAGCTAGTCTGTGTTCAATATTGGCAAAACAGTGCTGAGTAGATAGTAGAGTTATTATTAGCACTGATCCATATTTCTTTATATTTTCACATAGGTTTTTTTTATTTTTTTTATTATGGGTAAAAATCAAAATTCTCACAATACATACAAACATTTGCAAAATGATATATAAATATATATGCATATATATGTATTTGCTTACAAAAATGTTATATATATATTTTAAGAGGTGCTTAGATTACCCAAACTATTACACGGAACCCGGGATCTGGCTTCACATAGGTTTTAACATTAAGAGATAACTATTTACAGGATGGAAGACTATTGCCATAGATATTTTCCTTAATGTTTTTTGTTTTTTTTTTAATTCAGGAGCTTCTATTGAATATAATGTTTTCAACATACTATTCTGTTCTCGTAAACCTGTTGCTAACATTATTTGTTGCAAGAAATATTTGGATCTCTTCTTTATGTGTGATAAAATTGATAATTGCAATCTTCTTGAACAAGTAAGCATCACTATCATTTCATTTCTCTAGAGAGGTAACTTAGATTAGTGATTTGCAAGCAGTTAAAGAAGCAACTTTTTAACCAATTTCTCAACTATAATGATCAATAAATTTGTGAAATACAATAAAAATGAAATATCTGAAAAATAAACACACGCAAAACAACAACAACAACAAAAAGAACATAACCTAAGAGACCTGTGGACCATCATTTAGTGTAACAATATGTGGATTATGGGAGCAATGGCAGAGAAGAAAGAGAGTGAGGGGAAAAAGGAATATTAAAAGAAATAATGGCATAAAATTTCCAAAATTTATTGAAAGACATTAACATGCACATTCAAGAAGTACCCCCACCTTCAAAAAGAAACAAAGAGGATAAACTTTAAGAAAACCATGCCCAGGCAGAGAAGAGATTCCCGAAAGCACAAGAGAAAATCAATTTCTTATATATAGGGGATTTCCCATAAGCATAAGAGCTGATTCTCATAAGAAACCGTTGAGGAAAGAGTGCAGTAGTATTAAATATTTAAAGTGATGAAAATGCAATTATTCTCTCCATCCTGATTTTGTGATAATCAGGGTAGGCTAAGCATTCGCTGTATTAGAAACCATGCATGTGTTCCCAGACCTAGTTTTTCTCCCTAGGTCTGGTTTTTAGAATGCTAATGATAAACTAAGCCTGATTTATTATATGACCATCCTGTATGGGAAATGACTGTAATTGTAGGTTCTTTGGTCAACCTTAAGAGATATAGCAGGGGAACGGATGTGGCTCAAATGGTTGAGCATCCATCTCCCATATGGAGGGACCTGGGTTCGATCCCCAGGGCCTCCAGATAAAAATTAAAATAAAGAAAAACATAGCAACTGTGTGGGCCAGAACTCCCCATGTGCAGGTGAGACACCAGACCTCATGCCTAGGTGAACCGTCAGGCCCCACGAGCCATGCAACAAGATGATGACATAACAGGAGAGTGACACAAGGGAGAGCCAAGGTGAGACACACTGAAAAAACAGGAAAAAAGTGGCACAGGTGATAGGATGCCTCTTTCCCACATCAGAGTATCTGAGGATCGAATCCCAGTGAAGACAGGAGGAGAAGAATGAGAAGAGAGGGCAGGAAATAGACACAGAGAGTTGCCCAGGAAAGGAACACAAAAACAGCAAAAACGGATGGGGTGCGGGTAGGGAAATGGATAAAAGGAATAAATAAATAAATCTTAAAAAAAAAGTATAGGGTAGTAAGATACGGACTATAGTTAGTAGTAATATTTTGATGATGCTCTTTCATAGTTTATTAACAAATGTTTCACACCAATGCAGAATATTTGTGGTGGGGTGATGTGTGGGAGCCTTGTATGATATTATGTGTGTTTTCTGTTAGACACAAGGTTTACAGAACACTTGTTTGTGTATATTCATGTATGAATGATATACTTCAATAAATTGATTTAAAATAAATAAATAAATAAATAAACTGATGAAAGAAAACAATTGAAAACCAAAATTTTATATCCAACAAGACTGCCTTTCAAAAATGAAGGAAAGATTAAATCATTCCCAGATAAACAAAAGCGGAGGGAGTTCATTAACACTAGATGTGCCCTATGAGCAATGCTAAGGGCAGTTCTTCATACCGAAAGGAAAGGTCATTAGACAGAAGATAGAAGTGGCATAAAGAAATAAAGGCCTCCATTAATATATGGGTAACATAAATGCAAGTAAAATTCTGTTATTTATTTATTTTTTTTTTTTTTGGTATGTGACTCCACTTTTTACTTTTTACAGGACTTAAAATGTAAACTTCATAAACAACAGTGAAAAGCCTATGATTTTGAACTTACAATATACAAGGACATAATCTGACAAGGAAAATAAAAGAAGGGGAGATGGAAGAGTATAGGATCAGTGTATGTCCATGCTATTGAAGTGAGTTCATATGAAATCAAACATGGCTGTCATAGATTTGTGGTATTAAATTTTGAACACATGATAACATCAAAGAAAATATATTAAAAATATATACAAAAGAAATGATAAGAGACTCAAAATGATATACTGAAAAAATCAAATATGAAGAAGACATTAATGGAAGACTTGAAGGATGAAAAAGTTATAAATCATACAAAGACCATGTAGCCAAATGGCAGAAGAAAATCCTGTACTATGAGTTGTGACTTTAAATGTAAATCAATTAAACTCTCCAGTGGAAGGTCAGTGTTCGACAGAATGGATTTAAAAAAAATTTTTTTTTAAACAGCATCGCCCAACCATATGCTGTTTACAAGAGACTTGGCTTAAATTCAAAGATCCAAGTAGCTAAAAGTGAATGAATGCAAAAACATACCATGGAAATGATAATCAAAAGAGAGCTGGGTAACATATACTATTAGATAAAATAGACTTTAACTCAAAAATGGTTATAAGGGACAAAGAATGTCACTTTATACTATAAAAAGGGTCAGTTCAAAAAGTAGACAACACAATTATAAATATATGTACATCTAATGGCATAGTCCAAAAATAAATGAAGTAAATATTGACATATTTGAAAGGAAATACACATGGTTCTAGAATAATAGTATAAGACATCAACATACCACTTACAATAATGGATAGGACAATTTAGAAAATCAAAAAGACAATAAAAGATTGAATAAAACTCTAAACCAACTAGACCTAAGAAATATATAGTGAACATTTCACCCATCAGCAGCAGATTACACATTCTTCTCTAGTACACATGGATCATTCTCCGGGATAGATCATATGTAAGGTCAGAAAGAAAACATCAATGAATTTTTAAATTTTAAAGTCATACACTATATATTCTCCAACCAAAATGGAAGGAAGCAAGGAATCAATAACAGAGGGAAAACAGGAAAATACGCAAATTTGTGAAAATTAAACAGTATACTCTTAAGCAACCAATGGGTCAAAGAAGAAATCAAAGAAAAATTAGGAAATATCTTCAGGCAAATGAAAACAAAAACACACCATATCTAAACTCATGGGATGCAGCAAGTGCTGCTCTGAAAGGGAGTTATAGCTTTTAATGTTTACTTTAAAAATGATCTCAAACCAGAGATCTAACTTCATAACTGCAGGATCTAGAAAAAGAAGAGCAAACTAAATCCTAAGCAAGTAGAAGGAAGGAAATAACAAAGACTCGAACAGAGATAAATGTAATTACGTTTTGAAAAATAGAGACTCAACAAAACCAAAGTCGTTAAAAAACAAATCTTTATACTAGACTGACAAAAAAAAGTAAACACAAATAACTAAAATGAGAAATGATTGGGGATATCGCTACCAACCCTAGAAAAATAAAAAGGATTATAAAAGGATACTATGAACAACTGTGCACCAACTATTCAGATGACCTAAATGAAATGGATGAATTCCTAGGAACAGGCAAACTACCTCCAATGACTCAAGAAAAGATAGAAGATCTCAAAAGAACACTACTAGTAAAGAGATTGAATCAGTGATCAAAAACCTGCCAACATCCATAGATAGTAGTAATCTTTTGTTGATGTTCTTTCATAATCTGTAACAATGTTCTACAACAATGCAAAGTGTTGGTGGAGGAATGATGTATGGGAATTCTGCACATTATGCATGACTGTTTATAAGCACACAAATTCTCTAATAAAAATATATATATATATTTAAAAAAAGGAAGAACATTATGCATGACTGTTTTGTAAGCACACAACTTCTCTAATAAAATATATATATAGTTTAAAAAAAGAAGAAAGAACTAAAAAAAAAATAAAACCTGCCAATGCAGAAAAGCCTAGGAAAAAAAAAAAAAGGAAAAGAAAGAAAAGTCTAGGACCAGATGGTTTCACTGGTGAAGTTTACCACACATTGCAAGTAGAATTAACACCAATCCTACTCACACATTGCCAAAAAGTTGAAGAGACTGGATTACTCCATAATTTCTTATATGAGACCAACATCACCCAAATATCAGAGTTAGATAAAAATACCAAAGAAGTGAAAAGTACAGACCAATATTCCTTATGAATATAAATGCAACACCTCAACAAAATACTAGGAAACAAAACCCAAAAGACCATCAAAAGAATGATACACCACTATACAGTGGGATTTATCCCAGGTATGGAAGAGTTGTTCAACATAAGAAAATCAGTTAATATAATACACCACATTAATAGAATTAAGGAAAAAAATTATCATCTCAATGGATGCAGAAAATGCCTTTGACAAAATCCACCTCCCTTTCTTGATATAAACACCTAGAAAACTAGGAATAGAAAGAAACTTCCACAATAAGATACGGGGCATGAATGAAAAAACCAAGCTAAGATCATACTCAATGGTGAAAGATTGAAAGCGTTCCCTCTAAGATCAATAACAAGACAAGGATGCCCACTGTCACCACTGTTATTCAACATTGCACTTTCAGCTCTCGTTACAGCATTAAGGCATAAAAGAAATAAAATGTACCCATGTTGGACAGAACGAGTAAAACTTTCACTAAGTTGCAGATGGCATGATCTTATGACCAGAAAATCCTCAAAAATCCACAAAAAAGCTTCTAGAGCTAATAAATGAATTCCTCAAAGGGGCAGGGTCCAATATCAACATGCAAAAATCAGTAGTTTCTTCCACTATTAATGAGCAATCCGAAGAGGAAACCAAGATGTCAAGTCTGGCCAAAGCAGTTTACAGATTCAAAGCAAGACCAATCAAAATTTTAACAAGCTTCACTACAGACATAGAAAAGCCAATTCTCAAATTTATATGGAAAGGTAAGTGGCCCTGAATAGCCAAATCCATATTAAAAAACAACAATGAAGTTGGAGGACTTACACTTCTCATTTTAAAACTTATTACAAAGCTACAGGAATCACAGCAGCCTGGTACTGGCACAAGGACAGCCAAATACACTAATGGAATCTAATTGAGAGTTCAAAAACAAGCCCTCTCATCTATGGGCAATTGATATTAGACAAGAGTTTCAAGTCCGCTAAATTGGGAAATAAAAGTCACTTCAACAAATGGTGGTAGGAAATCGGGATATCTGTATGCAAATGAACAAAGGTGGACCCCTTTTATTTGCACCTATAATTAGCAATATACTAGTTAAGTATATGTCCCAGAGATTTAAAACTTCATTCTCTTCATATGCCAGTTGAGCCTTGAATCTCAGCAGAATTGTAACACCTACTCTCCAGTTCATTGTACTTTCCAAAGACAACTAACAAAAGAATGATGACGGACAACACTCATCCTAATAAACAGATTATCTAAAACTGCAAGCCAAACAGTTCCATCCATCTGCCGCATGGGATCTAAGCCCCTCTCAATCAGAAAAAGAGTGGGTATCGCCATCACAAATTCCTCAAGATTGAGGAATGAACAAACATAAGGGGAGAATTCAACTATGGACTAATGTAGATATTATTATCCTATCAATGGAAGAACTTGTAACATTGATATAAAGGCAGTGGCAACCAGAGTTTCTGAGGAGAGGGAGAGGATGGAAGATGTAACATGGGGCATTTTAGGGACATTGGTATTACCCTGCATGACATTGAAATGATGGATACAGGACATTATGCATTTTGTCATACATATAAAATTGGGTGGTGCAAAGTAATGTAAACTATAGACCATGGTTACTAGTAATGCTTCAATATGTGTTCATCAATTGTAAAAAATGTACCACACCATTGAAAGATGTTGTTAATGGGGAATAGTATGGGAGTGGGAGGAGGTGAGGTATATGGGAATCCCCTATATTTTCAATGCAACATTTATGTAATCTAAAGCTTCCTTAATAAAATGAAATAAAATAGAAATAAAATAAAATAAAATAGAACGAATGTGGACTCTCCAACTTTATCCCATATACAAAATGTACTCAAAATAGATAAAAGACCTACATATAAGAGCCAAAACAATAAAACTCCTAGAAAAAAAATATAGTGAAGCATGTTCAGGACCTTGTCTTAGGCAATTGTTTCTCAGACTTTACACCAAAAGCATGAACAATAAAAGAAAATGTAGATACCTGTGTCTTAATCAAAGTTAAAAAATCTGTGCATCAATGGACTTCATCATGAAAGAAAAATGACTATCTCAAGAATGGGGGAAATTATTCAGGAATCATATATACAATAAAGGTTTAGCATACAGAATATATAAATAAATCCTATAACTTAACAACATAAAGACAAACAACAGTTTTAAAAAATGTAAAACGTTGAAATAGACATCTCTCCAAAGTAATACAAATGGTCAAAAGCACATGTAAAGATGCTCAACATCATTAGCCATTAGGAACACGCAAATCAAAACCACAGTGAGATACCATTTCACACCTCTAGAGTGGTTACTATTTTTAAAAAAGGAAAACTACAAGTTTTGGAGAGGATGTGGAAAAATAGGAAATATTCATTCATTGCTGGTGGAAATGTAGAATGATGCAGCTGCTGTGGAAAACAATTTGGTGATTCCTCAGAAAGGTGAGTGTAAAATACCACATGACCCAACAATCCCACTTATATGTCTATCTCTCTCTCTTTCAATTTTTTAGATTCATTTATTTATTCTCTCCCCACCCCACCCCCGACCTCATTGTCTCTCACTCGCTGTCTGCTCTCTGTGTGTGTTCCTCTGTGTCCACTTGTCTTCTATTCAGCAGCATTGGGAAATGATCCTGGAACATTATGGAGTGGAGGGAGGCTACTCAACCTCCCGTGCCACCCCAGCTCACCGTTTTGCTACGTGTCCCATCGTCTCTCCTATGTGTCTTTTTACGTCATGCCAGCCTGCTGCGGCAGCGCTCTGTGCGGGCCAGTGGTCCTGCGCGGGCCAGCTTGCTTTTCATCAGGAGGCCCCAGGAATCAAATGTTGGACCTCCCATATAGTAGATGGGATCCCAATTGCCTGAGCCACATCCACTTCCCATATATCTTTCTTAGTTTGCCAAAGGCTGCCAATGCAAAAATATCAGACACATGTTCGCTTTTATAATAGGAATTTTGTTTGCGGTAAAAGCTTACAGTTCTCAGGCCATGAAATGTCCCAATCAAGGCACCAGCAGAGATGTTTTGTCACTAAAGTCAGCTACTGCTGAACCTGACATCCTGCAACATGGTAAGGCAGAATGGCAGCCAATCTCTGCAAAGGTCCCTGCCTTCCCCTCAGGGCACACTGTCTCCTGGAACTCAGCTGTGGGTATTCAGGCATATGGTTTGTGTCTTACCAGGCCTCCTCTCTCATCTTCAGCAGCTCATTTCTCCCTGAACCCAGCTGTGGGCAATCAGCTATATGGCTTATCTCTTCAGCTTTGGGCTTCTGTGTGGGCTCAGCCTCTTGGGGGCTTAGTGCCTCAGCTTCAGCTGCTAGCACCCCTTGAGTCCTCTCTCTCCCATGGCCAGATCAAAATGGCAGAGCTCCCTTTTCTGTGTGCCCTTTTTCTCTCTGCCTCCATTTATATAATGCTCCAGTAAGAGGGCAGAGACCCAAACTTAGTCACACCTCACTGACATCGTCCAATCAAAAGCAATCTAAATTGGGAGCAGATGTAGCTCAATTGGTTGAGTGCCTGATTCCCAGGTATGAGGTCCTGAACAAAAAAAAAAACAAAAAAAAACACAACAATCTAAGTAATTGATCTAATCAAGTTCGCTTAAACAAATCTAAAGCAATCAAAGGATCTCACACCCAAAGTAATAGGTTAGTTCAAAAATAAAATCTTTTCTGGAGGGGTTCATCAAATTCAAACAAACTGGCACAAGATCCAAAAGAACTGAAACCAGGGACTTGAACAGATATTTCCACCATAATTCATAGCAGCATTATTCTTCCCCCAAAATGGAAGAACATATGAATGGATAAAGTGTGGTAGAATATTCTTCATATGTGTAGAGGAATGACGTTCTGCTAACATGCTCCCTCCCACAGCAGGACTTGCTCTGATACTTCTACCAAAATTCTTCCCCACCCACTGCTGCCCATCAGATAACTCTTGGTTAACCTTTAGGACTCCATCAACATGTTACTTTATCAGAGGAGCTTTACCACATCTTCATGACTGGGTTAGTATCCCACCGTTCTCTAGTAAACATTAGTTCTCTTGGCTATCACTTTAATACTAAATCCATCCTGTCTCTCTCCCTAGACTAAGCTGCTAAGGACAGGGATAACCATGGCTGTCTTGTTCACCACTGAGCCCCACACTGCCTGATAGCTTCTGATACTCCACAGGTGCCTACTCTGCCTGGGCCCTGATACATCTGTGCTTCCCAATTGGCAGTCTACATCAGGGCTTCTCAATCTTTAATACACGAGTCCACAGGGGAGCCTGTGAATATGTGAATTCAGATTCAGGCAGGTCGGGAGGTTCTGCATTTCTAAAACACTCCCTGATGATGCCAATGCTCCTGTTCTATGGACCACACTGATAAAATTAATGAGGTTTAAGTTGGTCCAATTGAGAAGTGGACGATCATGGACCCGGGTTGGTATTGGGCACAGAGTGTCTCTCTTGTCTCCAGGTGCCCAGGTTAAAGGTAGCAGTAATGCTGTCTCAGCCCAGAAAATTGATGCAGTAATGTGGTCTTAAAAGGTCCTACACATTAGCCAGTTTCTGACTCTTCTCAGAGGGTTTCAGTAAGAAACAAGTCATTGAAAGAGACTGGAGAACTTGAAGCTAATTTAGCTTGTACATATAGAATATATTTTCAGATCCAAACACTTCAGCTGAGCCCCCAGGGTGAGGGCTATTACCATAGTAGAAAATTTCAGTTTGAAACTGAAGCTCCTGAATTATAACACAGAACTCCCAAAGTGAAATGCTTGACCGGAATCAGGCACCCCAACATCACAAGGACAGGTAAACTATGCCTGTATTTACTGAAGGGAAGTTCAACCAGTGGCACTCCCACACGAAAATTAAGTAATATTGTTTGGAGATTAAACTATTTATTAATCTTTTCATATTGATGCTTCATTGCATATTTAAGTGGCAGAACATGATGTATGAGATAAACTGGGTTTTTGGAATAAATTTGAGGACTGCATTAAACATTCTGTCAGATGATAAATGGAGACTGCAGGACCATGGATTGTGTGGTCTCCTAACTTACAAAAGTTAACCCCTTCTCTCCTGGTACCACACTTCCTTCTGTTCCTCTGGATTGTAAAGTCCTGCAACCATGTTGTACTGAACATAAACACCTACAAAATGGCCATTTAGATGGAGAGTTTTATTAGAAAGTGTTTCAGGTTCAAGAGCAGACAGCTTACATTGGCTTTTCCAGTGTTTAATTCTTCAAACTCTGCTGTAAGTTCTGGTGATGAAATTCTTGAAATTTGGCTCAAAATTGAAGTTAAGTTTTCTTACCATTTTCCCAAACAAAATTAGATTGCTTCATAGGTGATTCTAACAATGTAATCAGTATAACTCAAAGATTGGCTGCAAGAAGCTAGCTACAATCTGATAGGATGTGAATTCTCTCAGCATGGCACTTCTTAGATGCCCTAAGCTTCCAAGAATTCATAGAATCATACAGCATGCATATTACTGAAATATTTACGTATATTCTGGAACAAAAATTTTTCTACAATTTAATGTCTTATTTTTTCTATCATCAGTTAAATTTGTAGAGGAGGGAGAGAGTTAAGTCAAGCAGCTACTGAAGAAAAATCAAAGTAAATATGGAAGACATATTACTCATTCTATCCAAGACTGTCTTTTAAATACCAGAGCCCTTAACTTTCAAGTCTATTTGTGGCAAGATAGTTTTGGAGGCCTCTAAATTTGGAGGCCCTGAGCATTTGGGTGTGTTTGTGCATTAATACAAAGCAGTTAGGGAATGTCTGCGTAGCTATTTATCAAACAGCTAGCTCCTCACTCTACTGTCAGGCAGGACAGACCTCGGTAATCAGCCCCATTTCTGATGCCTTCTGAAACTGTACTTAAGGCTTCTGTTTGTTGTGGTTTTGAGCACTATCCAATATATGAGTCTCTTAGACCTTGGAGGATCAGAAATCAACAACAAAACATAGTAATTTGGGTTGATGGTTTCCAGAGTAAGAAATGGAGAGAGGGAAATGGATTAATCCCAAATGTAAACATTTGAATCAGTGAAATTAAATGCAAAATAAATGTTTGTCTGATTTCAAATGAAAATACAATGAGCCGTCACCCACTGTTCATCATGTAAGTCCATGCCTATTCTACTAGTTAACTATTGTCACTTGAGTCAGGGGCGTAGTGAATAATCCTACATGTGGTATGCTTTTTTTTTTTTAATATTTTTTTTTCTTTAAAGATACTTAGATTACATAAATGTTACACAAAAAATATAGGGATTCCCATTGGCCCCACCTCCCATACCACCCACAACCTCCCCCATAAACATCCTTCATTAGTGTGGCACATCACCTACAATTGTTATACATATCCTGGGGCTTTGCCATTAATCATGGACCATAGTTCACATTGTAGACCACACACACTCCCATACAGTTCTGACTGTTATATGATGATATAAAATGGCCTATATCTGTCATTGCAATGTCACTCAGGACAATTCCCAAGTCCCAAAAAAGCCCCTGTATTATAACTGATTTAGCCTCTCCCTGCTCCCAGAGCGTCCAGTGGCCACGACTCCACTTTTGTGCTGTAATATCTTCCACTGCTTGAATAACAATATGTCTATAATAGAATAGCAGTAAATCCACTCTAGTCCATAGCTCTTCCCCCAATCCTGAAGAGTATGGGATGGTGATGTCCACTCAATCTCAAATTGAGAGAGAGTTTATATTCCATGGATAAGATGGATGGGATTATCCGCCTGCAGCTGCAGACTCTCCATTTCCTGGGATGGCCATAGACAATCATCATCTTCCCACCAGGTGTCCTGGGTGAATCCACTGAGTTGTAGAGCAGGAGTTGCAACACCACCGAGATTCTGGGCCCAGCTGGCACATGGACAGCCCAAAGACTCCAGTCTCTGGATATGCACCTACAAACTCCAGCACCATGTATAGGTTTGAATAGAAGGGACAGATGAACCATGAGCAGGGAAGACATATTTGAGTCCAACTCAGTCACTCTCAGGATCACAAATTCCAAAGTAGGGCCCACCAGCAAGGCAGCGAAGTCTGCAGCTATCCACACTTACATAGGACCTGGGTGTCTCCAGTGAGTTCAGGAGCCCCTTTATTTGTGGTGATATCCACTTTGGAAGTCTATGAGGTCCTACTGAGATATGCATAAGCATTACCACTGGGATGACCTCCCAACTCACTTTGAAGTCTCTTAGCCATATGAACTCTTTTGTCCTTACAATTTCCACTTTTATTTGACATTTTTTTTAGTTGCTTTGCCAGTTGGCACTTGGTAGTAATCCGTCAGTGCAAGGGACACTCATCCCCGGGAGTTATGTCCCACACTAGGAGGAAGGTAATGCATTCATATGCTGAGTTTGGTTTAGAGAGGCCACATTTGAGCAACAAGGAGATTCTCAGGAGGCAACCCTTTGGCACCCCATAACAATAGGCTAAGTTTCAATTTCAAGAGCAAAGACTCATAAGGCCAGTCATCAATAACAAGGGCCCATCAGTGGATCATCCTCTTTTGCCAGACCCTGTCGCTGCACTTGGGGAACTATTGCTGCTGCCTTGGAGAATGTGGCAGAGTTCTTCAAGTTGGGAATTCAGTATTCTTTCATTTATTGAGTGATTCTCCACCCACTGTGACAATGCCCCATGAACATTTGAACAATTTTATATACCTTGTATGTATGTTCAGATGAACCTCCTCCCATTCAACACCCATCCCTGGCACCCTCCACAAACAATCTTTTCCCACCCTAGTTGTAACCCTTCTGTAAGCCAAAGCTTCTTTAAAGATGAAGCCAATACAGCAGCCAAATACAATTAATGGGGAAATGAAATAATATGATAATGTTAAATGTAAGAGATAGGCACACCTGGAGCAAGCTTCTAGGGAGTGTATGAGTGTTAATCCTGTCATAATGTGTTCTATCAGTAGATGGAGAACCACATAAAGAATGGGAAAGAATTGGACAACCATCTTTGAGAGGACTGATTTGTTCAGAAACATACAAAGAGCAAAGACGGTTCCTCTAAAGATCAAGGGAGGACAAACCACTATGTAAAGACCTCTTGTTGCATGTAAATATGAATCTTGTCCTCCAATGAGTCAAGCCAGGGAGTCGTCATGGGTCCCGGTGGGATGGGAGGGAGGAAAAGAATAGATCAAACAGGAGGTGTATAATGGTCAGTGTAAATGTTCTTCATTTCCTTGCAGTGATGGACACAGGACATGGTAATATGATCAAAATTTATAAAAGTGAATGACATAACATGTGGTACACATTTTGAAGTCAGTGTAACACTTACGTTCCTTGCTAACCATAACACAATTGTGATGGTCTTTTCTACTGTGACTTTGACTCATTTTACAAATGTAAAACCTAGTGGCAACCATTAACAGGTTTGACTTATTCTCATCAGTACGTGTCTCTTTGAATCCAAACTTTTTTTTAATAGTAAAAGGTAATGCAGTTCTTCAAAAATTATGCTTTATTATTTTGCTGATGTTCCAACCACCTTGACAGATATATAAATGTCATTGGTTCTTACTTCTTTCATGTAGTTTTCTGCTCCAACACTCTTTAAGACCATGAAGAAAAACACTATCTAAATTTAATTCCTACCCACCCCACCCTCATCCATACTTTCTCTAAGTGACCAAAATATTTCATTTTACCTCTGTGAAGAAGAACTTAAATGGCTCTTCCTATTCACCCTGTTCCTTCCAAAGAAATCTTACCAGTGAGTCTTTATTCCCATCGCACCCCATAATCTCATGACTGCAAATCCCCATGTATTTTTACTCAAAGGTAATGGCGAAAACAGAGCAATACTGAAAATGGAAGGTTCATTTAAAACTATTTTGCTCACATTCCCTCAAACTGCCCTTTTCATGAGGTGGTTTCAGCTAAATTAAACTTGCAGAGCTCAAAAATACATAATTGATTGCATGAGTTTCCAATACAATTAGTGATTGATCCATGACTTCCAACTGGCAATAGCCAATCCAGTAATAGGAGAAGAAAACAAATGGTTAGCTTAAGTTCCAACTAGCTACTTTTTTGGGGTGGGTGGGGGGCACTAAGAAAATAATGGGTTATAAGATTAATAACTTGATGGCTCACGTAAATGAAATATGTCTCACTGCACAGAACACACATGTTTCAAAAAAGGAAGGATAACAAAGCCTAAACTTTTCATGTCACAATGATTATTCCTGATTCTCTCCCTGCTGCTGGAATTGAAAATCTTCAGAGTGCAAAACTACAGCATTCAGACTTCCTAAATCTAGAGAAAAAGACCTCAGAGGTGCAATAGGTCTGGACCCAAGATATTTTCTGATGATAAAGTGGGAAGTGATGTCTCTAAAATAGTCTGTCACTTTTCAAACTTAATCGGAATGCCCTTAAGCTCTCCATCATCTCCAAACTTTTTTTCTGTAGCATCTAACCTATGACAAATAACCACTTATCTGTCATATACACAAATTCATTGGCTGGGGTGGCGGGTGAAGGGATGAAAGGGGACAGGGATTACAAAAGCACCAACCATACAAGTTTTGCTCAGCCTAAAAATGGCTTTCTAATTCGGTTTAACAGCAAAGACATGTTCAAACTGTGTGGAGTGAAACTGGCTCTACCTAAACCTCATCTGGGCTGCTTTTCATGAATGGGAGTATTTCTCATGAAACAAGTCAATTTTGCTCTATAAAAAAATAAAGGAGCTCCTGTCACTATGAATAGTATGAGAGCTTCCTCTAAGAATCCATGAATGCCCACATCCCATACCCTTCCCAGACATGGTCAATATCTCAGGAAGAGATACTTGGGAACAGGAATGTTTTTTCTTTCTCATCCCAACCAAAAAATTTATCTACACACACATTCAGATGCACACGCATACATTTCCGTCTTCAAGAAATTCTTTCTCATTTTGACTATAGGATCCAAGAATCCAGCCACCCCCAGGTTCAAAGACAATAACTGTGTAGATCTAGTTTCAAAATACTATATAAAGCTCCTTTCTTGTTTCACAGGATGAAGGGGCAGGGACAATGGACGTGGGTAATCATAGGGGATTTGTTTTTGTCTTCAGTCCAATCTCCTCGGCTATATTCTTATGTCCAGGGATTGGGAAAGATTCTGTGGACACAATATTAAGGATGACCTGATGGGCCAGACCACTGTGTAAGAGGGGGGGATGATTGAACAGGGATCAAGCAGATTCTCTCAGGAATCTTTCTGGGCTTGTCTTCTAACACTAGTAGAGAAAAAAAGAACTTTGGACATGATAAAGACCAGAGGAAAAAACATGTCAAAGGTCTGGAGAAGAAAGTGAACCCTACTCATTTAAGGCATATTTTTGGGGTGTTTTATACACACTTCACCAAAAGTATAGTCTCATCACCAGCAGAGTAACAAAACTCTCCACAGAGGAAGGTGTCTATCATGCAATCCAGTGTTCTGTTTCCATTGATGAAGAAATGGTGGCTGTACTGAGGTAGTGATATGGGTCAGAACTGGCATCAAATCATGGCAAAGATCAAAGTACAGGTCTCTTGCCTGGTATCTTTCACCCAACAGCAAGTTGAATTTGGTATATGGGGTTCTTTAAGTAATGAATAGGCTGCCCCCTTGTGGAGGAAGTCAAAAACACCAGACTCAGAATTTCCACCCAACACCCACATTCTTCCTCTGGCAGGGACAAAGCTGGTTGTGGGTCATTCCTAGGAACAGGGAGATGGTCAACAGTCTGCATTGTTTCCTACAGGAGCAGATAGAAATTATCCTTTCAGAAGGGATAAAGCATTCTTGTTGAAAAGAAGACCCAGCCTCCCAATGCTCCCCTGCCGTGATCCTTGATTACAGGATTCCATTTCACACTTAGATCTCAGAAAGGCAGATTACAGCACAGCAAGTGAGCAGTCTTCACTAAAAGAGGCCAGGAAGGGAATACTAGGAGGGGGAAACAGATTTTGCAAGATAAGGCCCATGGATCCCAAAACAAAACCCTGACTAAGCCCACCTTGACCCCAGCCCACACTAAAAACTGGCCCCAGTGGGGAAGGTGCCCTGATGGCTACTTTGTAAGGTAAGGATCTGGCTACCATTCAAGTATACATCACAAGTTCCAAGTAAAAATGAGGAAAATGAGCACAGCCACGGTTGAAAATCATCCTGGCAACTAAGCAGCCCAGGTTCTGAGGGCAGGGAGAAGGAAAAATGGGTGTAATCTGGGTGCATTTTCACGATGTGGGAATTGTCCTGAATTACATTGAAATAACATATGCAGATCATTACATATCTTGCCTAAACCTACAGAATTGGGTGGGAGAGAGTATGAATTACAATGTAAACTTTAATCCACATTAGTGGCAATGCTTCAAAATGTGTTCATCCATGGCAATTAATGTACCTCCCTAATGGAGTAAGTTGTTAATGTGGGAAAATGTGGGAGGTATGGGCATATGCTTATCCCCTATATATTTTAGGTGACATTTTTGTAATCTAAGTGCCTTTATAATTTTTTTTATTGAATTAAATAAATAAACAAATATAGTAAAATAATTTTCAGGTTTTCTCTTTAAGGTGATGTGTACTTTATATAATGTAGGTCAATGATGGTGCAGTACTGTGAAAGTAATTTTATCAGTAAATTGTAAAATGCTAAAACAAAAATTTTCCTTTTCACTTTTTAAATTTTTGTATTGCTATACTTCATACGAGGTCAAATAACAATAAAATACGGAAACAGAATAATAATATAGATAAAAATCACTAATCACGTTAATATATAAGTAAACAAACATTATCCTTAGAAATACCAGAAGATCCTTTCCATTTGCTTAAAAATATACTCTCTGAAACTTGGACAGAGTTTTGTTTATGCTGTGAGATAATTCAGAGTCCTAAAGAGAAAGTAAAGACCACACATTCAGGGTTTTCCTGAAATGGGATACCCTGTTCATTTCAAAGAGGAATTGACCATGGAGAATCTGCTTTCTGTGTCCCGCATTTAACGTTGGTGGAAGTCCAGGTCATGTCGGGTTCTCCCAGATCCACTGGCCTCAATGACACTCAGACCAGGGAGAGTAGTTGACAGTAACCGGCAACTCGGGAGTCTGAGTGGAGAAAAGAGTGCAGCACCTTATAAATCCTCAGCCCATGCTCAAGGGAGGGACTAACCTGAGAGGTTTGGAGCCACACACAGGGTTGGGAAAATTACCTTGTGCTGTCGTGGTTCTTAGGACCTCATCAACTGTCTCCAGGGTTTTTCCCATCTTCACCATTGTGTCTTCTAGTTGGTGGGGTTTGCATCTCTCTTGCTCTAGTTCACGGACCAATAAAGTGAATGCTCTTTTCAGCATTTCTTTCTTTCCCTTGGCCTTTCTGTAGATACCTATAAACTGGAGACTCTTAAACTCTCTTTCTCTCACCTGGTGTCCTCTAAGGATGATTCAGTATCTCTATACCCCTTGTGAGCAGTACTCTTCTGGTCAAGGACATGACATTTCTTTTTAATCAGTGCAGCCAGTCTTTGTGCGAGCTGTCTTCCAGTCTTCTATGAAGTAGACTTCTCAGAGATTGCACTAGTCTGAGTAGCTATAAGAGTCCCACCAACGAATTAAAGGCAGTTGTACACACCAACAGTACCCACTGGAACCGGTGGTGTGTACTCTGAACCCATATCATCAGGTAGCATCTCCATTACCCCCACTCCCAGCTTCCCAAGGATCAGCCCAAAGGAAAGTTAATAGGTGGACACAGCCCCTTCGTGGCCCTGGAGTCACCACAGGGCCCTGCCCAGAAACCACAAATCCACCAATCACAGCATATCCCAGAGTTATGCCTGGAATCCAGCAGCAACTGACAACTTGAATGGGAATCAGCAAGTATAATGTTTGGCAGTTTGATATAGTTATGAATTCCAAAATATTTATTGCATTATGCTTATAAACTGGTCTGTTCCTCTGGGCATGATTAAGTTATGATTAAGAATTTGATTGGGCCGTACCAGTATGGCATTGAGCCCGTCCCCTTGGTCGGTGTAATCTCAAAGATAAAAGACATCGCAAAGGACAGAGTTGGAGGTTTTTGATGTTGGAGTACTGATGCTGAGATTTCATGTTGGAGCCCCAGGAAGTGAACATAGAGAGAAGCTTGGTCGTGAGGAAAGAGAGAAGGCCCCTGGAAAAGAGAAAGAGCCATTCGCCTGACAGTTCACACCTGGCCTTGTGGAGAGAGCAAAAGCCTAGAGAGCCTCATAGACTACAGAGGACCTTGCATAGGAAACAGTGGAGCTGAGTCCAGAGAGATACAGAGCCACAGGAAGAGAAAAAACCAAGAAACCCGAACCCTCCCAGATGTTGGCAGCCATTTTGCTCCTACACGTGTCCACAGATTTTGGTAAAGTAAGTAACTTACACCTTATTGTCTAGTAACGAGAAGCTTCTACACCAAAATAATACCCTTTATAAAAACCAACCAAATTCTGGTATTTTTTATCAGCAGGCCTTTGGCTGACTAATACAGAATTTGGTACCAAGGAGTGCAGAAGTGTTTTTGCAATTACCAAAATGTTGGAACAGTTTTATAAATGGGTAAGGGGTATTTTCTGGAGGAATTGTGGGGTGCTTGGTAGAAAAGACCCACAGTGCCTTGAAGAGATTGTTGATAGTAATATGGATGCTAAAGAGACTTTTTATGATGCCTTAGAAGTGAATGATGAAACTATTATTGGTAACTGGAGGAAAGGTGATCTGTGTTTTAAAATTGCAGAGAACATAGCAAGATTAACTCCTGGTGTTTTCAGAAAGACAGAATTTGAAAATGGCAAACCGGAGAATTTAGCTGAAGAACTTTTCAAGTTAACCTCAGAAAATGCAGCTTGGCTTCTCCTTGCAGCTTTTAGAAAAATGCTAGATGAGCGGCTCAGGACTGAATTATTGGGCACAAAGAAAAAAGAAACTGATTCTGGAAATTCCAAGCCTCTAGAAATCAAGCTCCCAGATGATAGTGCCCCATTTGAAAACTTTACTAAACTTGGACCTTTTAAATCAGGATTGAATATGCGGTTATCTCAGAAAGACATGTGTAATGTCTTAAGGTCTGATGGCTTGGACCCTTGCTTCTTGCATGCTAACCAACAAGGTTTTTGAGAGTGCTATATGAACAAAACCACTGTCATCTTGGATGAAAAGGGATATGGAAATGAAAGATTGACAGAGAAACATCTTTAAGAAGAAAACCACGTAAGCTGAGATTTAGAATTAAGACATCACCTTGGGCCAAGAGAGGAACCCCACCCATGTGTACAGAGAGGGTGAGTTTCCCCCAGCAGTTTAAGAGGGTGGTTGTTCCCACCCAATATTCTGGGAGAGTTTTGCTTCCCCAGGGTGCAGAGAGGAACACATTCCTCAATTATTAGGGCAGTGAAGGTCAGTATTCCATAGATCTGTTCCCCATGGATTAGGGAAGGCCAGGTGGTCAACTCGTTGCTCTGAGAGGTTTGAGCCTGAATGCCAAAGGATAGGAAAGGCCAGCTGGCCAACTAATTGCTCTGAGAGGTTTGAGCCTGTATGCCAAAGTTTAGGGGTGATGTTGTCTTCATATCATTGTACTAGGGTGTTAAGACACTAACCCAAAGATTGGATAATGTGTGGTAATCATCCCAATGCTTTGGAGGTTTGCGTCTGGACCTTGGTCACCACCCAGATGCTTGAGTAGGGTGGAACCTAGAAAATGGCCTTTGGGCAATCCTACACAAAGGGTGGGTCCCCATGTGGCCCCAGTAAGAAGAAACCATCATCTTAAGAATGACTCTCAGAGTTTGAAATCAAATGAAGGATGCCCTGCAAGTTTACTGAACTGTAGAGGACACTTGACTCATGTTTAACTCCCAATTTCTCCTTATACTAATAAAAATGTTTATCCTTTGTCTTTCCATTTGTGTATTGGAAGCAGTTAAACAGTTTTGTAAGTTTCTGATGTCTACAGCAGACGGGATTTTGCTTGAAGACAAACTGAATTTCTTTAAAGTGATTATGATATGATTTTGTACTTGCATTTTTAATGATTTAAAGTTTTTTGAGAATTATAATGGATTTTTGGAGTACAAAGGGTAGAGTGTAGCAGTTTGGCAGTTTCATATAGTTATGAATAACAAAAATATATATTTAATTATGCTTGTAAACTTTCTGTTAATCTGGTCATGATTAAGTTATGATTAGGGATTTGACTGGGCCACCTCATTTAGACACTGAGCCTTGCCCCTTGGTGGGTTAAGTCTCAAAGATAAAATACATGGCAAATGACAGAGTTGGAGGTTTTTAATGTTAGAGTCTTGATACTGAGATTTAATGCTGGAGCCCCAGGAAGTGACACACAGAGGAGCTTGGTCATGAGGAAAGAGAGAAGGTCCCTGGAAAAGATGAGAATTTCACCTGATAGTTCACAGCTGGCCCTTTGGAGAGAGACAAAGCCTAGAGAGCCTTATAGTCTACAGCTGACCTTGTGGAGGAAAATGAGGATCTGAGCTCAGAGAGAAACAGAGTCCTGGGAAGAGAGGAATCCAAGAAGCCTGAACCCTCACAGATGTTGGCAGCCATCTTGGTCCTACACATGGCCATAAACTTTGGTGAAGGAAATAACTTATGCTTTATGGCCTGGTAACTGTAAGCTTCTACCCCAAATAAATCCCTTTATAAAAACCAACTGATTTCTGGTATTTTGCATCAGCACCTCTTTGGCTGACTACTATCACAGGTCGTGGAGTATCTGCAACAACTGACACATTCCCTCCATCCCCACCTCTGCTGCCACTGCGCTGCTCTGGCCATCACCATGCTCAGCCCCGAATCACCATCATTGTCAACACACACCACAGCCACTATCCACTTCAATTGAAATTCGTCTGCTGCTGGCACCCTCAATACCTGAGTCCTGGAAGCTTTACCCTTTACTCCCTGTTTACGTCACTTCCTTCCTGGCACACTCTGATATCTGCCTGGACCTCATAGCCAACACACCCATACCCATTTTAGGGCCATTGTCTATAAATACTTCATCCTCCAAAGTATTCCCCAGGTGCCATCAGTGCTCAGAGGTCTCCTCTCGGAGGGCCTTCCCAGAGCTTCCCTCCCAAGAGAGACCTCTTCCAATGCCCATCACCCCTGCCCCTCCTGTTCATTCTTGGCATCACCCTTTCCATATCCTGACAAGCTATGTGCTCCATTTAATTTTTTTTTTTCCTCTGATCTGCCATTCTTCTCTCAAATATCAGTTTCTAGAGGTACAAGACTTGAGTTCTCCTCTTCACTGCTCAACCTCCAGGCCAAAGCCGTTATTTTCAACTGTGAGGAGAAACCCCTTGAATTCTCATGACGCTTTACCTGGCATTTCTCTCCATTGCGTCTCCTGACATGGTCAGACTGGAACTTGCTGCTTCCTTTCCCTGCCAATAAAACCTCCAGTTTGGACTCATTTTCCGGCATAGGAACGCTGTTTGAAACTGACTAGACTTATTCTTGTAATACTGACTTTTCCCCAGGGACAGAAATGTGACTGAATCCTAGGAGGTGTTTCTGTGTGTAGGCGACAGTGTGGAGAAGTGTGATGTGCCGGTTTCCTGCAATTGACACTGGGTTATTTCTTTTTGCTCGGAAAATTCATCTTCCAGCATGCTTGCAATGGAATAAACCCATCACTGTGTGAATTTATCATGGAAAATTCATAAGCCATTATTCTCTTATAAAATATTAAATGATAATAAATTAAATTGTCACTACTAAATACCTTTATTTTTTACCTGATCCATATTTAGATTAGGAAAAAAAATGTTACTCTGACTTGTAACTTAAATCTTTTGGGAATAAGCTCTCACTCTGGTAAATTAATTTTGCCAAGGGTGATGCAAGTGTTCTGAACTTGTTATGATAGAGGACATGATGAATTGCATCAAAGCTGATGAAAGTGTGTGGTCAAAATATAAACTATAATGTAAAACACTGACCATTGTTGGTTGCTATGTTTCTATATTTGTACATTAGTTCTAACAAATTTGACATCCACACATTAAATGCTATTAATAAGAGAATATTAATAAGGGGGAAAATGTTGATTATGTAGGAGTCTCCTGTATTCAGTATGTGACTTCTCTATAAAGTCCTAAATTCTCTTTGAGGACAAAATGAAAAAAGCAAGACAATAGTATCATAAAAGGAAGAAAATGTCACTGTACTTATAGTACAACAAACCTTACACTGAAGAAATGCAAAATGACAAAAACAATTTTTTAAATATTATTTTATTTTTTGTTATTATCCCCAATTTTAATTTATTTATTTTTATTGTTTTTATTTATTAAATTGTTTTCTATTTTACTTCTTAGTTTTAAAACTATCATAATTATTTCGTTTGATTATTAATTGTATTTGGCTATTTTTATTGGCTTCATTTTTGAAGAAGTTTTGGATCTCAGAAGGTCTACAACGGTGGCAGGAGAGGATCATTAGTATTGGGTGGCTTCTATGTGGGAAGTTAACCTGAACAAATATATAGGCATAGAAATGTGTTCAGATGTTCATAGGGTACCGTCATGGTGGGTGGAGATTCACACAATACCCAAGGGAATATCAAATTCCCATCCTGGGGAGCTCTGCCACATTCTCTAATGGAGCAACAAGAATCCCCTGAGTACAGACAAGGGCAATGACTAGTGAAGGAGGATGGTCCATGGAAGGGCCCTTGATATTGAAGACTGTGCATATGAAACTGTACTCTTGAAGCTGAAACTCAGGCTAGTATTATAGGGTACCTAAAATGATGCCTCCTGGGAGCCTTCTTGTTACTTAAATATGGCGAATCTCTAAGCCAAACTCAGCATATAAATCCATTACCTTCCCTCCAGCATAGGGCATGACTCCCAGGGATGAACTTCCCTGGCAAAGAGGAGTTATTACCAAGCACCAACTAGCAATGCAAATGGAAAAAGACCTAAAGAATAGGGGGAAATGGTAAAGACAAATGAGTTTACATGGCTAAGAGACTTTAAAGTGAGTCCGGAGATCATTCCAATAGTTATGTTAATGCACATCTTAGTAGGATCTCATTAATTGCCAATGTAGATACTACCCCAAATGGGGTTACTGTAGGCTTTGGAGACATCCAGACATTATAGTTAGGGCAGACAGGTCAGGAGTTTGGGACCTTGCAAGTGGGTCCTACTTTGGAAATTATGCTCCCCAGTGTGACAGTGTCAGACTCAGTTTTGTTTTCCCGACAAATGGCACTTCTGTCCTTCTACTTGAAACTATAATTAGTACAAGAATTAGTATGTGTAATTCCAAGAGACATAAATCTTTGGACTATCCATGTGACAACTGGGACGTGAATCTTAACAGAGTTGCAACACCTAATGTCCACTTCATTGGTCTCACCCAGGACAACTGACAAGGAGGTGATGATGGACAGCTACTATACCAAGGAGTCGAGAGATTCTACAGCTGCAAGCAAGGGGTCATCCATCGGCCCCATGGAATCAAAGCTTGATCTAAATTAAGATGAAGTGGACAAAACCATCCCACAATCCTCAGGACTGGGGAATGATCAATGGAGTAATGTAGTCTTACCGGTACTCTACTATAGATATATTATGATTCAAGCAATGGAAGAAATTTATCATTGATGTGGAGGCAATGGCCACTGAAGGTTCTGAGGGCAGGGAGAGGGAAAAACAGGTGTAATCAGGGGGCATTTAAGGGTAATGGGAATTCTCCTGAGTGACATTGCAAGGACACATGCAAGCTATGAAATATTTTCACTTAATGTAAGAAATTGGGTGGGAGAGTGTGTAAACTACAATGTAAACAATAATCAACATTAGTGGCAAAGCTCCCAAATGAGTTCATCCATTGAAATAAATGTACCTCACTAACGAAAGATGTTGTTAATGTGGGAAAATAAGGAAGGTGGGGGAGCAACGCATGTGGTAATCCAGTATCTATTTTACGTGACATTTCTGTAATCTGTCTTTAAAAATATATTAATTATTTAAGATAAATAAATAAAATGAAATACAGTTCAGGCTTTCAGTTTAAGGTGATGTGTACTTTATGTAATGTAGGTTGATGACTGTGAAATAGTGCAAAAGCTATTTTATCAGTGAATTGTAAAATGCAAAAACAAAAGTTTTGCTTTTTCCCTGTTTAAAGTTTTTTTATTGCTATAGTTCATATAATTTCAAATTACAATAACATATGGCAAATTGAATAAAAATATAGATAAAAATCACTCATCAAGTTAGTATAGAAGTAAACAAACATTATCTTTAGAAATATAGGAAGATCTTTTCCATTTTATTAAAAGTTTGCTCTCTGAAACTTGGAAAGAATTTTTTTCTATGCTGTGAGATAATTCAGAGGCCAAAAGAGAAAGTAAAGGCCACATATTCAAGGTTTTCCCAAGAAGGGATAGCCAGTTAATTTCAAAGGGGAATTGAACATAGAGTATCTTCCCTCTATTTCCTGAATTTAACTTTGGTGGAAGCCCAGGTCACTTCTTGTTCTCCCAGATCCACTGGCCTCAATGACACTCAGATGGAGGGCAGTGTAGTTCACAGCGACTGGTAGCTGGAGAACCCTCTGTGGAGAGAAGAGAGCTGCAATGTTTAAATCCCCAGCACACGTAGAAAGACTGGACACTGTCGGTAGGGTTGGAGCCACACTCAGGGTTGGGAAAATTACCTTGTGCTGTGGTGGTTCTCAGGACCTCATCAAGTGTCTCCAGGGCTTTTCCCATCTTCAGCACTGCATATTCTAATTGGAAGGGTTTGCATCTCGCTTGCTGTAGTTCACAGACCAATAGTTAACTCTCCTTTCAGCATTTCTTTCTTTCCCATAGCCTTTTTATAGGTATCTATAAGGCTGGAGACTCTTAAATGCTCTTTCTCTTACCTGACATCCTCTATGGAGACCTCAGTATCTCTATACCCCTTGTGAGCAGCACTCATCTGGTCAAGGAGGTGACATTTCTCTTTAATCAGTGCAGCCAGTGTGTCTGCAACCTGCCATCCCATCTTCTATAAAGTCGACTTGTCAGAGACTGCACTTATCTGAGTAGCCATAAGAGACCCACCAATGAACCGATAGCAGGTGTACACACCACCGAATTCCGCTGGAGACTGTGGTGGACCGTGTGCTCTGAACTCATATCCTCATGCAGCAGCTCCATCACCCCCTCTCCCAGCTTCCCGACAGTCAGTCCAAAGGAACTCTCCATAGAAAGACAGCCACTTCGTGGTCCTGAAGTCACCATAGGACCCTGCCCAGTAACCACGGATCCACCAATCACAGCAAACCCCAGAATTCTACCCGGAATCCAGGAGCAACTGTCAACTAGAATAGACAATAGCAGATCTCAGAGCATCTGCAAAATCCGACACATTTTCTCCATCCCCATTTCCGCTGCCCCTCTCCTGCTCTGGCCATCACCATCCTCAGCCTCAAATCACCATCATTGTCGCCACCAGTTCTAACTGCCCTAGCGTTTGACAAAACACCACAGCCACTATCCACTTAGAGTCAAATTCTTCTGGTGCCAGTGCCACACAATGTCTGGCTCCTGATAGCCTTAACCCAGGCTCCCTGTGTATGTCACTTCCTGTCTGGCACACTTTGATCGATGCCTGGTCTTCACACCACCCACACCTGGGCCCATTCTAGGGCCTTCGCCTCTCCTGTCCCTTCATCCTCCAATGCTATTCCCCAGGTGCCATCACTGCTTAGATGTGCCCTTCAGGGGTCCTCCTCAGAGCTCTCCTCCCAGAGAGACCCCTTCCAATACCTGACACTCCTGCCCTTCCTGTTCATTCTTGGCATCACCCTTTTCCTCTCCTGACAAGCCTTGTGCTGTATTTAATTTTCTTTTCTTGGATCTGCCTTTTCCCTCTCAAATACCTGTTTGTTAGGGACCAAAACTTACTTTATCCTCTTTACTGCTCAACCTCCAGGCTGAAACCCAGCTATTTTCAACTGTGAGGAGTAACCCTTGCATTCTCATGGCGCTCTACATGGCATTTCTCTCCATTGCATCTCCCCACCTGCTCAGACAGGAACATGCCAATTCCCTTTCCCTGCCATTAATTACCTCCTGTTTGTACTCATTGTCATAGGAACATTATTTGCATCTGACTAGAATTATCCTTGGAATACTGACATTTCCCTGGGGATAGAAATGTCACTGAGTCCTGTGAGATGTGTCCCTGGCTAAGAGGCAGTGCAGAGGGATGGGATAGGCTGGATTCCCTCAATTCCCACTGGGTTCTTTCTTCTTGCTCAGAAAATGCATCTTGCAGCATGCTTGCAATGGAAGAAACCCATTAACGTGGGAATTTATCATTGTAAAAAAGAGCAATTACTCTCTTATAGATTATTAAATGACTGATTACTTTGTCACCTCTAAATATACTGCATATTTCCTCCCCTCAAAAAACATATCTCTTCCTTTTTAAAAAAAACTGATACCTATTTAGATTAGGAAAAAAATGTTACTTTGACTTGTAAATTAAGTTTTGGGAATACACTTTCACTGTGATAAATTTAGGGAAGGACGACAGAAGTGTTCTACATAATCTTATAAGGATTGATACAGTACATATTGAATTGCATCAAGTTTATTAAAGTGTGTGGTCCATAATATAAAGCATACTGTAAACCATTGACCTCGGTTTGTAGCTGTGTTTCAATATCTGTACATCAGTTCTAACGAATTTGCCATCCACATATAAAATGCTATTAAGGGGGCCTGGGGAAATGGGAATGATGTTTGGTACATAGGTGTCCCCTGTATTCAGTACAGGATGTTTCTGTAAAGTCCTAATTCTTCTTTGAGGACTAAATGAAAAATGTAAGACATTGGGGCAAAGAAAGGAAGAAAATGTCACTGTACATATAGGACAACAGACTTTACACTGAATAAAGGCAAAATGTCAAAAACAATTTTTTAAATATTTTGTCATTATTTGTTATTATCCCCAATTTTTATTTTTTAATTTACTTTTATTGTTTGAAATGTTTTGTATTTTATTTCTTATTTTTAAAACTATCATTATGATTCCATTTTATCAAGAATTGTATTTGGAGATTTTTATAGGCTATATTTTGGAAGAAGTTTTGGATCACAAAAGGTCTACAAATGTGGCAGGGGAGGATCATTGGAATGGAGTCACTTTTATGTAGGACACCTGGGAGGCAACTCTCCTGCACAAACACATAATGCATAGAACTGTGTTCAACTCTACATGTGACATCGTCACCATGGGTGGAGATTGACACAATGTCCAAGAGAATATCAAATTCCAATCCTGGGGAGCTCTGCCACCTTCTCTAATGCATCAGCAAGCATCCTTGGAGTACTGAAAAGGGAAATGAATTTTAAAGGAGGATGGCCAATGGATGGGCCCTTGAATTTGATGACTGTGTATATGTAACTGTACTCTTGAAGTTGAAACTTAGCCTCATATTATAGGGTGCATAAGAGATGCCTCTGGGACCCTCCATGTTGCTCACATTTGTCCTGTCTCTAAGCCAGCCTTTGCATGTAAATACATTACATTGTCCCCAGCATGGGACCTGACTCCCAGGGATGAGCTTACCTGGCAATGAGGAGTTACAAACAAACACCAATAGCAATTCAACTGGAAAATACCTTGAAAAAAAGTTGGATAAGGGAGACAAATGAATTTATATGACTAAGAGACTTCAAAGGGAGTCGGGAAATCATGCCAGAGGTTACTCCTATGTATGTCATAGCAGGATTTTATTGAAAGCCAAGTTAGATACTACCCCAAATAGCAGAGATCCTGTGGGCTCTGTAGACATCCAGACACTGTAGTCAGGGCAGATAGGTCAGGAGTTTGGGACCTTGCCACTGGGGCTTAACGTTGGAATTTATGCTCCCCATTGTGACAGAGTTGGACTCAGTTGTGGTTTCCTTATACACGGCTCTTTTGTCCTTCTATATGAACCTATAATTAGTACTAGAGTTGGTATGTGTACGTCCAAGACATGTAAATCTTTGGGCTCTCCATTTGACAACTGGGCCTTGTATATCAACACAGTTGCATCACCTAGTTCCAGTTAATTGGTCTTTCCCAGGACAAGTAAGAAGGAGGTAACGATGGACAACTACCATACCCAGGAAACAAGTTTCTACTTCTGCAAGCAAGATAGTCCATCCTTTGGCTGCATAGAATCGAAGCTCCCTCTCATTTAAGGTGGGGTGGACATGACCATACCACAATCCTCAGGATTGGGGAATGCACTATGCACAATAGTCTTATTGGCATTCTACTATAGATGTTTTGTGATTCTAGCAATGGAAGAAATTCTATCATTGATGTGGAGGCATTGGCCACTGGAGGTTCTGAGGTCAGGGAGAGGGAAAAACAGGTGTAATACGGAAGCATTTTGGGGATGAGTGAATTCTCCTGAATGACTTTTCAACAACAGATGAAGACCATTATATATCTTGATTTAACCTACAGAATTGGGTGAAAGAGAGTATAGTTGACAGCACCTGTCAGATGGGGAGGCCTGAGTGGAGAGAAGAGATCAGCACAGTTTAAATCCCCAGCCCACGCTCAAGGGAGTGACTCTTCTGGGAGGGCTGGAGCCACACATAGGGTTTGGAAAATTACCATGGATCCACCATTCACAGCAAATTTCATAATTCTTTCAGGAACTCAGCAGCACCTGACAACTTGAGTAGATATTCAGTGAGCTTGTCTAATGAAGGTTCAGAAGTTAACATTTTCTTGTCTTCATTACATTCAAATGATCTTCCTTCTTGCATACTTTTGAAATTTTTTATGGATGATCATAGGAAATATAGCGAAATATTTCAATCTTATCTGAAAGATTTGCTAATTTTAAGAGTTTATACTTCCCCTTCCCTCGGTATCCAACAATATGAATCACGACTTTTCACCCCTAATTTACTGTGTTGTATCTTTCTTTCAACACCCTCATGTGCACTTCTCTTTCTTCTCCCCTATTATGCACATCCTGCATCAGTGTGGTACTTTAGTTACAAGTGATGAACCAATCATACAGAATCATATCAGTGCCCTAAAATCACCCTGTGCTCCACCTACTAAGACCCTGGCAACCAAGGATGAGTTTTAATTTTTCTCATCATTGAAAAGCAGTTCAAAAAATAAATCTAATATTTTGGGACGTGAAAATTATGCAAATGGAAATTTAAGTTTCAATAGTTATTTTTATATTTTAAAAAAATGTTCCTCAACATACCAAAAGATATAAAGCAAAACACAGAGAAAGAACTAAATGATATAAAGAAAACAAAGAATGAGCAATATGGGAATTTCTTGGTGAGATTTCACAAACAGAAATACTGGTCTTGATGAACGAATGTATGTCACTAGAAGTAAAGCTAGAGGATAAAATATGGGACTATGTAGTATGTATGTAGTATGTAGTGGAGGGTGAATATGGTTAATAATACCAAGAAAAGAACGTTCTTCCATGAGCTAGAAGTGGCATAAAGAAATAAAGGGTTCTGTTAACATGTGGGTAACATTAATGCAAGTAAGTTTGTGTCATATTTTTTTTGTCTGTGACTCCACTTTTTACTTTTTACAGGTTGTAAAATGCAAAATGCATAAACAGCAAAGAAAAACCTATGATTCTGAACTTGCAATATATGAGGATAAAATTTGTTACAAATAAAATAAAAGGTGGGGAGATAGAAGAGTATTGGATCAGTGTATGTCCATGCTATTAAAGTTAAGTGCATATGAAATCAAACATGACTGTCATAGATTTGAGGTGTTAAATTTTAACCCCATGGTAGCCTGAAAGAAAATATATTAAAAATATATGCAAAAGAAAGGATAAGAGGCTCAAAACGGTACACTGGAAAAATTAAATATGAAAGTAGGCATTAATGGAAGACTTGAAGGACAAAAATGGCATAAATCCTACAGACCATGTAGCAAAATGGAAGAAGAAAGTTCTGTATTATGACTTGTGATTTTACATGTATCTATTAAGCTCTCCAGCAGAAAGGCAGAGTTTGCCAGAATGGAGAAAAAGAAAAAAAAAAAAAAAAAAGCATAGTCCAAGCATATGCTGTTTACAAAAGACTCACCTTAAATTCAAAGATGCAAGTAAGCTGAAAATGAAATAATGGAAAAATATCCTATGCAAATAGTAAACAAAAGAGAGCTGGGTTACCTATACTGTTAGATAAAACAGACTTTAACTCAAAAAAATTTTAAGGGACAAAGAATGTAATAATATACTGATAAAGAGGTCAGTTAAAAAAGATGACATCACAATTATAAATATATATGCATTTGATGGCAGAGCCTCAAAATAAATGAAGTAAGTATTGACATATTTGAAAGAAAATATAGATGCTTCTAGAAAAATAGTATAAGACTTCAATATACCCCTTACAACTATGGCTAGGACAATTTAGAAGACCAAAAAGGAAATAAAAGATTGAATAATACCCTAAACAATCTATACCTAATAGATATAAAGAGAACATTTCATGCAACAGCAGTAAATTATACATTCTTCTCTAGTACACATGGATCATTCTCCAGGATAGATCACATGTTAGGTCAAAAAACAAACATCGATAAATTTTAAAATGTTGAAGTCATACAATGTATCTTTTCCAACAAAAATGGAAGGAAGCAAGGAATCAATGACAGAGGGAAAACTGGAAAATTCACAAATATGTGTAAATGCACTCTTAAGGAACCAGTGGGTCAAAGAAGAAATCAAATAAAAATTAGGAAATATCTTCAGACAAATTAAAAAATAACACAACATATCTAAAATCATGGGAAGCAGCAAGGTCTGTACTGAGAGGCTGTTACAGCTTTTAATGTTTACTTTTAAAATGATCTCAAATCAGACATCAATTTTCAAAACTGGAGTATGTAGAAAAAGGAGAGAAAACTAAATCCTAAGCAAGCAGAAGGAAGTAAATAACAAAGACTAGAATAGAGATAGATGAAATAAAGATTTGAAAAGTAGACTCCACAAAACTAAAAGTTGTTAAAAAACAAATTTTTGTACTAGACTGACTAAAACAGAGAACACAAATAACTATAATCAGAAATGACTGGGGATATTACTACCAACCCTAGAGAAATAAAAAGGATTATAAAGGATAGTATGAAAAAATGTACACCAACAAATCAGATAAGCTAAATGAAATGGATGAATTCCTAGAAACAGGCATTTACCTACACTGACTCAAGAAAATATAGAATATATCAAAAGACCACTAACTAGTAAATAGATTGAATCACTAATAAAAAATTACCAACATCCATATTTAGTAGTAATCTTTTGATGATGTTCTTTCATAATCTATAATAATGTTCTACAACAATGCAAAGTGTTGGTAGATGAATGATATCTGGAAATTCTGCACATTATGCATGACTGTTTGGTAAGCTCACAACTTCTCTCATAAAAATATATACATAAAAAAAAAAAGAAAAAAAAAGAAGAAAGAATTTAAAAAAATTAAAAGCTAAATACAATGAAAAGCCCAGGAGCAGCTTCTTACACTATAAATGAGCAATCCGAAGAGGAAATCAAGATGTCAAATCTGCTCAAAGCAGTTTACAGATTCAATGCAACTCCAATGGAAAATATAACAGGTTTCACTACAGACATGGAAAAGCCAATTCCCAAATTTCTATGGAAAGTTAAGGGGCCCTGAATAGCCAAAACCATATTCATAAAGAACAATGAAGTTGGAGGACTCACGCTTCCCAATTTTAAAACTTATTACAAAGCTACAGGAATCACAGCAGCATGGTACTGGCACAAGGACAACCAAATAGACCAATGAACTCTCCATTGAGAGTTCAAAAATAAATCCTCCCATCCATGGCCAATTAATATTTGACAAGGGTATCGTGTCCACTAAATTGGGAAATAAAAATCACTTCAACAAATGGTGGTGGGAAATCTGGATATCTGTATGTATAAGAATGAATGTGGAACTCTTTCATTTGAACCTATAATTAACAATATACTAGTTAAAAATATGTCCCAGAGACTTAAATCTCCAGTTTCTTCATATGCCAGCTGGGCCCTGAATTATTGAAGAGCTGCAACACCTACTCTCCAGTTGATTGGACTCTCCCAGGACAAGTAACAAAAGAATCATGATGGACAATACCCATCCCAAAAAACAGATTATCTACAACTGCAAGACATTTCCATCCATCTGCTGTGTGGGATCTAGGCACCCTCTTACTCAGAAAAATAGTAGGTTTCACCATCCTAAAACCCTCAAGATAGAGGAATGAACAAACATAAGGGGAGAATGCATCTATGGACTTATGTAGATATTATTACTCTAGCAATGAAAGAACTTATAACATTGATATAAAGGCATTGGCCACCAGAGTTTCTTAGAGTAGGGAGTGGATGGAACATGAAGCATGGGGCATATTTGGGACACAGGAATTGTCCTGCATGACATCGCAATGACAGATATAAGCCATTATGCATTTTGTCAAAGCCTATAATATTGGGTGGTGCAAAGTGTAAACTACAATGTAAACTATAGACCATGGTTAATAGTAATGTTTCAATATGTGTTCATCCATTGTAAGAAATGGACCATACCAATGAAAGATGCTGTTAATGGGAAAATTATGGGAGGGGGAGGAGGTGAGGTGTATGAGAATCCCTATATTTTCTATGTAACATTTTTGTAATCGAAACCTTCCTTAATAAAATGAAAAAAATATATATAAATAAAATAAAATAGAATGATGGTGGAGTCCTACTTTATCACATATACAATTTAACTCAAAATGGATAAAGGACCTATATTAAAGACCCAAAACTGTAAAACTCCTAGAAAACAAACATAGGGAAGCGTGTTCAGGAACTTGTTTTAGGCAATAGTTTCTTAAACTTTACACCAAAACATGAATAATAAAAGAAAAGGTAGATACATGCATCTTCATCAAAGTTTAAAAATCTGTGATTAAAAGGAATTCATCATCAAAGTAAAAAGACAATATAAAGAATGAGGGAACATGTTCAGAAATCATATATCCAATAAAGATTGAACATCCAGAATATATAAAGAAATCCTACACATTAACAAAATAAAGACAGACAACACAGTTTTAAAATGTGCAAAACGTTGGAATAGACATCTCTCCAAAAACACATGCAAAGATTCTCAACATCATTAGCCATTAGGAAAATCAAATCAAAACCAGAGTGAGATACCATTTTACACCCCCTAAACGACTACTGTTTAAGAAAAATGGAAAATTGCAAGTTTTGGAGAGGATGTGGAGAAATAGGAACACTCATTCACTGCTGGTAGAAATGTGATGCAGGCTATGGAAAACAGTTTGGCAGTTCCTCAGAAAGGAAAGTGTAAAATTATCATATGGCCCAACAATCCCACTTTTTCGTACATATCTGTCTTTTTTTTTCTTTTAGATTTCTTTGTTTCTTTCTTTCTCCCCGCCCCCCAACCACAAATCCCCACCATCGTTGTCCTGAGATGTCTGTCTGCCCTCTGTGCATTCCTCTGTGTTCTCTTCTCTTCTCTTAAGGCAGCACTGGGAACCGATCCTGGGAGATTATGGAGTGGAGGGAGGCTTCTCAATCTCCCACACAACCCCAGCTCTCTTTTCTGCTGTCTTGTCCCATTGTCTCACCTCTGTGTCCCCTTTCGTTGTACCATCCTGCTACATCAGCTTTCTATGACGGCCAGCACTCCATGTATGCCAGCTCCCCACTTGGGTCAGCTTGCTTTTCACAAAGAGGCCCCAGGAATCAAAACTTTGACCTCCCATATAGTAGATGGGTGCCCAATTCCTTGAGCCTCTTCCACATCCCATGTATCTGTCTTAGTTTGTCAAAGGCTGCCAATGCAAAACTATCAGAAATGTGGTGGCTTTTATACTAGGAATTTTATTTGTGATAAATGTTACAGTTCACTGGTGATGAAATGTCCAATCAAGGCCCCATTAGAGATGCTTTTTCACCAAAGTCAGCTACTGGTGATCCTAGCATCCTGGCCCATGGTGAGGCAAAATGGCAGCCAATCTTGCCAAGGTCCCTGCCTTCCCTTCAGGCGTACTGTCTCCTGGAACTCAGCTGTGGGTAGTGAAGCATTTGACTCGTCTCTTTCCAGGCCTCCTCTCTCAGGCTCAGCTGCTCCAGTTTCTCCCTAAGCCCAGGTTTGGGCAATTAGGTATATGGCTCCTCTCTTCAGCTTTGGGCTTCTCTGTGGGCCTAGACTCTTGGGGGCTTTGTGTCTAAGCTTCAGCTGCTAGTGACCCTTGGATCTTCTCTCTCACAGCGCCAAGTCAAAATGGCAGAGCTCCCTTTTCTATGTGTCTTCTTTCTCTCTGCCTCCATTATATACATCTCCAGTAACAGGGCAGAGACCCAACCTGAGTCCCACCTCACTGACATGGTCCTATCAAAAGCAATCTAAGTTGGAAGTGGATATAGCTCAAGTGGTTGAATGCCTGCTTCCCAACTATGAGGTCCTGGGCTATAATCCCTGATATCTCTTTAAAAAAAAATCTAAGTAATTGATCTAATCAAATTCCCTTAACCAAAGCTAAAGCAATCAAAGGATCTCACTCCCACAGGAATGGATTAGTTAAAAAATATAATCTATTCTGGATGGGATCCATCGAATTCAAACTGAAACTGTCACAATACCAAAAATAATTGAAACCAGAGACTCAAAAAGATATTTACAGATATTTTCACCAATAGTTATTGCAGCATTATTCTTGCCAAAAAATGGAAGAACACATGAATGGATAAACAAAGTGGAGTGGAATATTCTTTATCTGTGAAGAGGAATGAAGTTCTGATAACATGAGACACATGATGAACCTTGAAATAAGCCAGACACAAAAGGACATATGTATGATCTCAATGATATGAAATAATTAGAATAAGCAAACTCATAGTCAGAAACTAGAATATAGGTAACAGGGGCCAGGGCAGGGATAAGGAAGTGGGACTTAATGCTTAATTGCACAGTTCATCAATGGGATTATATCCCTCAAAGGTTACTGACTGCTCATCTCAAATGAGTCTACTCTATACAGTCATTTTTATTTTCTTATTTTTAAAGAAATTTTAGATTACATAAATGTTACATCAAAAATTTAGGGGGTGGAAATATAGGGGATTTTCACATACCCCACTCCCTCCTTCTCCAGCACTTCCCTCCATTAATATATTTCATTGGTGTCACAACAACCTCCTTTCCTTTTTTTAAAGATTTCTTTCTTTCTTTATTTACTTTTTTACCCATTTTTAGCCCCCTCTCCTCCATTTTCTTTTTTTTTTTTTTTTTTGGCTTATTTTTATGTCCATTCGCTGGGAAATTCTCTGTGTCTCTTTCCTGCACCCTCTTCTGATCCTTCTCCTCCTTTTTTCACCAGGATTGGAACCTGGGAACCTCTGATGTGAAAGAGAGAAGTCCTACCACCTAGACACCTTAGTTTTTGGTTTTTCAGCAAGGCTCACTCTCCTATTATGTCATCATCTTGCTGCATGGCTCTGCAGGGCCTGGCAGCTCACTGGCTCGCAGGTCCTAGTGGCTCATGTCCCTCTATATTTTTCTTTATTTTTAAGGTACCTGGGATGGAACTCAGGTCTCTCCATATGGGAGATGGACGCCCAAACATTTGAGCCACATCTGCCCTGACAACTATCTCTTTTTACATATTCAAGTTATTTCTCCTACCTTTGCCTCTGGGTCTAGAGTCAATAACATTTCCACTATTACTAGACCAAAATTCCTGCATCAGAGCCCTTGAGTCTCCCTTACAACACCAACCCAACCTTTTGTAATCAGTCCCTTTGAATATAAACCTTCTTCAAATTGTCTTAATTTGAGTGTAACATCTGTATTCCTTAGGACTTTGACAAAATATATGATACTTGATTAAGTTGCTTAATCTTCAAGAGTTAGTTTTGTCATTTATAAATGAATATAATTTAACAATTACTCTGCAGATTATTCTGGTGATGAAAAGTCATTATTTAAATAGGGTGCTTGAAAGAGAAAAAACTCAAAAATATAATCATTATGTTCATTTGTATTGTAAGGATTCAGTTCACTGTGTGCAATAGAAAACCCAACTACAAGTGACATAACTAATATGAATGCTTAACAACCATTAAAAGAAATACAATACCTCCTTTTGGTTTTATTTTGTTGGTTTATTTTGTGTTTCCCTTTAATCCTTTTTTAGGATATTCAGGTTGGACAAGTCTCAGGGGAAAGGCACAGCTACCTCTCTCCTAGCATCTTTTTTTTTTTTTTTTAATAAATAGGCCTTTTTAATGTAAATTTTTTTATGGGTAAAAATCAAAATCCTCACAGTACATACAAACATTTGCAAAATGATATATAAATATATATGCATACATGTGTATTTTGCTTACAAAAACATATATTTTAAGAGGTGCTTAGATTACCCAATATATTACACGGAACCCACTGGGATTCCTATGTTGCCCACCTCCCACACCTCCCACCACATCACACACAAACATCTCCCACAGTGTGGCCCACCAACCTCAATGAACTTATACTTCCTGGAGCCTTGCCACCAACCATAGACCACAGTTCACACTGTAGACCACACTCTCTCCCACTCAGTTCTGAGTGGTGTGTGCTGATTTAAAAGGGCCTACATCCGTTGCCACAACAGTACTCAGGACAACCTCCAACTCCCAAAGAAGCCCCTGTATTTCAACTGCTCATCCCCTCCCTACCCCAAAAGTGTCAAGTGGCCACTGGTTCCACCTCATTGTTATAATTTCTTGCATTGCTAGAATCACCATATGTGAACAAGAGAATACCATCAAGTCCACTCTAGTCCATAGTTCTTCCCCCAATCCTGAGGGGACTGGGATGGTGATGTCCACTCCAACTCCAAGTGAGAGAGGGCTTATATCCCATGGATATGGTGGGTGGGATGATCCTGCCTGCAAATTCAGGCCCTCTCCATTCCCTGGGTTGGCCATTGCCCATCGTTGTCTCCTCACCAGGTGACTTGGATGAGTCCATTGAGCTGTAGGGTAGGAGTTGCAGCTCCACCTAGATTTCATGCACACCTGGCACATAGGTAGGCGGGAGGCTCCAGTCTCTGGTAGTATACCTAAAAACTCCAGCATCACATATAGGTTTGAATAGAAGGGACTGGTGAACCATGTGCAGGGAGGACTTATTTGAGTCTAATTCTGACACTCTCAGGAGCTAAGATTCCAAAATAAAACCCACTGATAAGACATCAGTCTCTGGGGCTATCTCCCCTTATATAGGACCAGGGTGTCTCCGGAGCTCTCAGGAACCCCTCTGAGTGGGGTGATAGGCACTTAGATGTTCTATGAGCTCCTACTGAGGTGTGCATAAGAGTTACCTCCGGGATGACCTCCAGACACTCTTTGAAGTCTCTTAGCTACTTGAACTCATTTGTCTTTACCATTTCCCCCTTTTATTCAAGGTCTTTTTCCAGTTGTGTTGCCAGTTGGCATTTGGTATTAATCCCTCTTGGCCAGGGAGGCTCATCCCCGGGAGTCATGTCCCACGTTGGGGGGAAGGTAATGCAATCATATGCTGAGTTTGGCTTAAAGAGAGGCCACATTTGAGCAACAAGGAGGCTCTCAGGTGGCAATCCTTAGGCACCACACAACTGCAGGCTAAGTCTCATTTACAAGAGCAAAGAATCACAAGGGTAGTCATCAATTAAAAAAAACACATCAGTGGGTCATCCTATTTTGACAGGCACTGTCCCTACACTCAGAGGACTATTGCTGCTCCCTTGGAGACTGTGACAGAGCTCTCCAGGCTAGGAATTCAGATTCCCTCATTTATTGTGTGATTATCCACCCATCGTGACCATGCACCATCCCCCGATCCTTTGAATGATTTTGTATATCTTTCATGTATATTCGGATGAACCAATCCCCACGAAACCCCTCCCCAGACACGCCCCCCAATAATCCCCCGCAGTACCCATTGTAACCCTTCTGTGATCCAAATCCTCCATGAACATTTAGTCCATAAAATAATCAAATACACTTACTAGGAAAAAGAAACAATTGTGATAAGCTTACATGCAAGAGACAAACATAAGGAAACTCAGGGAGAGAAAAAAAAAAAGAGAAGGAAAAAAAATAAATAATCAAAGAACAAAACAAAATAAAATATAATTAGTGGATTGGGACATTCAAAAAATGGGCAAAAAAGCAAAGGAAATGCCTTAAAAATATATATATATATATATATATATATTCATTTTTTTTTACATTCTCTTTTCATTTTTCCTTCTTTTCCTTCCCTTTATCACTGTGTTTCGGATGTCTGGTGTGCCGTGACACCTTCCTCCTCTCAATCCCCATTGTCTCCCAATTTTTCGTTTAATTTTCAAAGAAGTTTTAGGTCACAGCAAAGTCACACACGGAGTGCCGGAGACTTCCAGATACCAAACCATCCCCCCTTCCCCACCCCATATTAACTCCCCCCCCCTTTTTTTTTTGGTTGTTAGCATTGTTATAACTGTTATGCAGATAGCAAAATATAGCAACTAAACATTGTCAGTGATTTACAGTATAATTTACAATTTAGATGATACAGTTTAATAATTTTGATGATATTTACCATGTCCTGTGTACATTACTGTAAGGTAATGAAAAACCTTCCCCATGACCACCAAACAACCCATTAGATCTTGACTGTTCCCTTCTCCCCAGCCCCCCAGGGCCCGTGATACCCCCCTCTCCCAAACCATGGAATGTCAAGATTCACAGTTACATGCCCTGGGGATTTGAACCAGCCCTTCCGAATCCACCCACCCCCCATTGCTGCACCACCAAACCCAGGAACACCACCACTCAACTGTCCCATCCCCCGACATGCAACCACACTCTATCCCTTTACCATAGATTATGTCCATATGGGTGATGGCTTAAAGCCTGCTCTTCTCTTACTCTCCCTTGTTAACCTATCTTTCAGACAATGTTTCTCAGGGACTGCTCACTTTCCTCAGTTCAGATCAGTGAGGTCATATAATTTTCACCCTTCAGTGCCTGGCTTGCTTCACTCAACATAAGGTCTTCAGGATTCATCCACGTTATTCCATGTGTTAGCACTTTGTTCCTTCTTACAGCTGAGTAATATTCCATTGTTTGTATGTACCACATTTTGCTTATCCATTAGTCTGTTGATGGGCACCGGGGCTGATTCCAACTTTTGGCAATGGTGAACAATGCCGCTATGAACATTGGTGTGCATATAACTGTTTGTATTTTTGTTTTCATTTCTTCTGGGTATATACCCAGCAGTGGAATTGCTGGATCATAAGGAAAATCTATTGCTAGTTTTCTGAGGAACCGCCAAATTGTCCTCCACAGTGGCTGGAACATACCACAGTCCCACCAGCAGTGGATGAGGGTTCCTACTCCTCCACATCCTCTCCAACATTTAGTGTCTCCTGTTTTTTTAATAGCTGCCATTCTGATGGGTGTAAGATGGTATCTCATTGTAGTTTTGATTTGCATTTGCTGGATAGCAAGTGATGTTGAGCATTTTTTCATGTGCTTTTTAGCCATTTGTATTTCTTCCTTGGAGAACTGTCTTTTCAGGTCACTTGACCATTTTTTAAATGGGTTGTTTGTCCTTTTTTTTTTTTTTTTTCCGAGGTGTAGGATTTCTTTATATATGCAGGATATTAGGCTCCTATCAGATATATGGTTGCCGAATATTTTTTCCCATTGGGTAGGCTGCCTTTTTATTTTCCTAATAACATCCTTAGAGGTGCAGAAGTTTTTAATTTTGAGGAGATCCCATTTATCAATTTTTTCTCTGGCTACTCGTGCTTTGGCTGTGAAGTTCATGAAAACATTTCCTATTACAAGGTCCTGTAGATGCTTCCCTACATTATCTTCCAAGGTTTTTATGGTTTTGGCTCTTATATTTAGATCTTTGATCCATCTTGAGTTGATTTTTGTATAAGGTGTGAGATGGTATTCTTCTCTCATTCTTTTGGATATGGATATCCAGTTCTCCAAGCACCACTTGTTAAAGAGGCCACTCTCTCCCAACTGAGTGGGCCTCATGGCCTTGTCAAATATCAGATGACTGTATATGCGAGGATCTATATCAGAACTCTCAATCCAGTTCCATTGGTCAGTAGGTCTATCCTTGTGCCAATACCACACAGTTTTGATCACTGTAGCTTTGTAGCATGTTTTAAAGTCAGGTAATGTGATACCTCCAACTTCACTTTTCTTTTTCAATATATCTTTGGCAATTCAGGGCCTCTTGCCTCTCCAAATATATTTTGTGGTTAGTTTTTCCAGTTCCTTAAAAAATAGAGTGTTGACTTTTATTGGGATTGCATTAAATCTGTAGATTAGTTTGGGTAGGATAGACATCTTGATGATGTTTAGTCTTCCCATCCAGGAACAGGGAATATTTTTCCATTTATTTAAGTCTTCTTTGATTTCCTTTAACAGTGTTGTGTAGTTTTCTGTATATAAGTCCTTTACATCTTTAGTTAAATTTATTCCTAGGTATTTGATTCTTTTGTTTACTATTGTAAATGGTATTTTTTTCCTGATTTCCTCCTCAGTTTGCTGGTTATTGGTGTACAGAAATGCTACTGATTTTTGAGCATTGATCTTATAGCCTGCAACATTACTGAACTCCTTTATCAGTTCTAGAAGCCTTGTTGTCGATTTCTCAGGGCTTTCCATGTATAGGATCATGTCATCTGCAAATAATGAAATTTTTACTTCTTCTTTTCCAATCTGGATGCCTTTTTTGTCCTTTTCCTGTCTCAGTACTCGTGCAAGTACTTCTAAGACAATGTTAGATAGGAGTGGTGATAGTGAGCATCCTTGTCTTGTTCCCGATCTCAGAGGGAAGGCTTTTAGGATTTCACCGTTGAAAATGATGTTAGCTTTGGGTTTTTCATATATACCCGTTATCATTTTCAGAAAGTTTCCATCTATTCCTATCTTTTGTAGTGTTTTTATGAGGAAAGAGTGCTGTATTTTGTCGAATGCTTTTTCTGCATCTATAGAGATGATCATGTGATTTTTTTCTTTCAATTTGTTTATATGGTGTATTACATTGATTGATTTTTCTTATATTGAACCATCCTTGCATACCTGGGATGAAACCCACTTGGTCATGGTGTATAATCCTTTTGATATGTTGTTGAATGCGATTAGCAAGTATTTTGTTAAGGATTTTAGCATCTAGGTTCATTAGAGAAATTGGTCTGTAATTTTCTTTTCTGGTGGTATCTTTATTTGGTTTTGGTATTAGGGTAATTTTGGCATCATAGAATGAGTTAGGTAATATTCCTTCTACATCTATTTTTTGAAGGAGCTTAAGTAGGATTGGTGTTAGCTCTTTCCGGAATGTTTGGTAGAATTCAGCTGTGAAGCCATCTGGTCCTGGGCTCTTCTTAGTTGGGAGGTTTTTAATGACTGAGTCTATCTCTTTACTTGTAATTGGGCTGTTGAGTTCATCTATTTCTTCTTTCATCAATATCAGCTGTTTGTGGGATTCTAGAAACTTGTCCATTTCCTCTAAATTGTCATTCTTGTTGGCATATAATTTTTCAAAGTATCCTCTTATGATACTCTTTATTTCTGTGGGGTCAGTAGTGTTATCACCTTGCTCATTCCTTATTTTATGTATTTGCATCTGTTCTCTCTTTTTCTTTGTTAGTCTGGCTAAGGGTTTGTCAATTTTGTTGATATTCTCGAAGAACCAGCTTTTGGTTTTGTTTATTGTTTCCAGTGCTTTCTTATTCTCTATTTCATTTAGTTCTGCTCTATTCTTGGTTATTTCCTGTTTTCTACTTCCTTTAGGTTTAGTTTGTTGTTGTTTTTCCAATTCCTCCAAGTGTGCAGTTAGGTCTTCAATTTTAGCTCTTTCTTCTTTTTTAATATATGAATTTATGGCTATGAACTTCCCTCTCTGGACTGCTTTTGCTGCATCCCATAGGTTTTGATATGTTGTGTTGTTGTTTTCATTAGTTTCAAGGTAGTTACTGATTTCTTTTGAAATTTCGTCTTTGACCCACTGTTTGTCTTAGAGTGTGTTGTTTAACTTCCATATCCTTGTGCCTAACCTGTTTCTCTGGCTCTTATTGATTTCCAACTTCATTTCATTGTGGTCAGAGAAATTACTTTGTATAATCTCAATCTTTCTGAATTCATTGAGTGTTGTTTTGTGGCCTAGCATGTGGTCTATTTTGGTGTATGTTCCATGTGCACTGGAGAAGAATGTAAATCCCGCTGTATTTGGGTGTAGTGTTCTGTATATGTCTATTAAGTCGAAATCTTCTAATGTATTGTTGAGTGCCTTAGTTTCTTTATTAATTCTCTGCCTAGATGTTCTGTCTAATGATGATGGTGGTGTGTTGAAGTACCTGCTACAATTGTAAAGGAATTTATTTCTCCTCTTAGTTTTTCCAGAGTTTGCCGCACGTATTTTTAGGCTCCTCGATTAGGTGCGTAAATGTTGATGATTGTTCTCTCTTCTTGAGAGATTACCCTTTTACTAATATGTAGTGTCCATCTTTGTCTCTTACAATAGTTTTGCATTTAAAGTCTATTTTGTCTGATATTAGAATAGCTACTCCTGCCCTTTTTTGGCTATTGTTAGCTTGTAAAATGGTTTTCCAGCCATTCACTTTCAGCCTCCTTGAATCCCTGGGCCGAAGGTGGGTTTCTTGTAGACAGCATATAGATGGATCATATTTTCTTATCCATTCTGCCAATCTGTGTCTTTTGATTGGTGAATTTAATCCATTAACATTCAGTGTTATTACTCGTAACAAATTTCTTACTTGAGTCATTTTTTCTTTCGGTTAATGTATGTCATATGTTGTTTTGTTTCTCTTTTTGAGTTTTCAGTTGTTTTTAAACTCTCCTCCAACTCTCTCTCCTTTGTTTTTTCCTTTCAACTTGTAGAGATTCCTATAGTATTTCTTGAAGTGCTGGTTTCTTCTTGACATTTTCTCTTAATTGCTGTTTATCTGTGAATATTTTGAACTCTCCATCATTTTCGAATGCCAATTTTGCTGGATAGAGAATTCGTGGCTGGAAGTATTTTTCTTTTAGTGTTTTGACTATGTCATACAACTGTTTTCTTGCCTCCATGGTTTCAGCTGAGAAATCAGCACTTAATCTTATTGTGCTTCGCTTGTATGTGATGGTTCTCTTTTCTCTTGCTGCCTTGAGTATTTTCTCTTTGTCTTGAGCATTGGACAATTTGACAAGTATATGTTTTGGAGTTTGCCTGTTGGGATTTATACTATTTGGTGTGCGCTGTGCCTCCTGGATCTGCACATCCATCTCTCTCAATAGATTTGGGAAGTTTTCAGCCATAACTTCCTTCTACACTCCTTCTGTTCCCTTTCCCTTCTCTTCTCCTTCTGGGATGCCCATAATGCGTATGTTTGTGCGTCTCGCATTATCAGTTAATTCCCTGAGACCATACTGGATTTTTTTCTATTTTTTTGTCTATCTTTTCTACAATCTCTTTGATTTCAACTGTATTGTCTTCCATATCACTAATTCTTTCCTCTGTCTGTTCAAATCTGCTGCCATGTGAGTCCAGCGTCTTTTTCATTTCTTGACTCGTGTCTTTGTTTGCCATCATATCCATTACCTTTTTAGGTGTGTTAGCTATTTCTCCAGTATGTTCTCCCAGTGTCTTCTTTAAATTCTTAAGCTCTTCCTTCAGTTCTTTAAGTTGGTCCATGATATTTGTTTGGATAGCTTTGATTAGTTGTTCGATGTACTGCATTGCTTCCTGGTTTTTATTTTGTGCACTGGACTGGTCCATGTTTTCCAGTTTCTCAGAGTCATTTGTATTTTTCTGTTGCCCTCTGGTCATCATATTATCTTGATGGGTTTGTTCAGTTGATTAGCTTTTCTCTATGCTCTAGAATTTTATTTAGCTGTTGGTTCTGCGTGTGAGTTAAGTTTTCTCTTTGGCAGTTTTTCTTCTTATTTTATTTCCTTGCTTCTTTCTATGTTCCCTTGAAGGCAAAAGGTTAGGGCCAGAGGAATCAAAAGATGTAAGGAAGGCAGAAGGATAATAGAAATATTGATAAAAGTTAGAAGAGGGGCAAAATGAGACGTAATAAGATGAATATTTAACTTGTGTAGGCAGTGTAGAGTACTAGGAAAAAATATGGAGTTCCTACAATGGACTGGGAAAACAAATTGAGGAATATATATATATATATAGATAGATAGATAGTGATTTAGAAGGCTAGAATTATGAGGAGGGAGAGAAATAGTAGAGAAAGGTCTAAAAGGAAAAAGTTAATACTAATAAAAAAAAAAAGAAAAAAGAAGAAGAAGAAAACAAAATAGATGGGATAGAAATTGACACCCTTAAGTTGTGGGCCTATGAAAAAATGCTGTCTCTAAGAGGCACAACAGATAACAGAAGGCAGAAAGATGCAGGAAGGATATGCGATAGTTTGTAATACAGAATCAATATATACAGCGAGTGGGAAATTACTGAAAAAGAAGCCCAGCAAAGAAGCAACCAGCTGGCAGCACCTATTTACAAAAAAAAAAAAAAAAAAAAAAAATAGAAGGAAAAAGGAAGGAGGGAGGAAAACGGGAATAACAGCAATAGACCAGAAAGTAACAGAGAGAAATCAAAGATCCACACAGGCAAGCAGTCAAACAGAGCTAAGAGGGCTCAATGATTCCCCTAGGGTCCACGTGGATCCTTCCTGCCTACTTGTGTTTATCAATGAATTTCCCCACTGGGTTCTATATGCAGGTCCTGAAGCAGCTTTGAGCTATTAAACTAAATTAAAAAGAATTTATTTTTCATTTGTTGAGGTGACCTCCCTTTTTTTTTATCCAAATGCAGGACCCAAAATAATTCCTCCTCTAGACCAACCCCCTTACGGAAGGGACCCTAGCTAGGCACGTGGAAATTAATCAAGTACGTCCCACTTTCCGGACTCCCCAGGTTAGCTGAAGCTCTGATGTTAGTCAGTGAGGAGTGCTAAAGATGGCGGATTCTGCCCCTTCTGGCGCCCAGCTCCAGCGTCACCAGGCTGCTCAGTAAATCAGTTTGAGTGCAGATTCGCTTCTGCTCTCAGCCTGATGCTGCTTCAGGTCGGCTTATCTGCTCCCCAAAGCTATGGGTCGGTGCAGGCAGCCAGATCAATGTCTAAAAATATAAAATACCCTTCCCTGTCTTCCAACCGAACTCTCCCTTTTTTGGGAAGTGTCCCTTCCTCCTGGCTCCGCAGCAGCCCGGGTCTTATCCCTGGGTGGCTAGGGAAATCAGCTGCGTTTCCTGACCAAAATCCCCCCTCCGGTTCACTGGGTGCTGATTAGCTCGTTTGCTGTGTTCACACAAGATCCAAGGGGCGCCAGGCAGCCAGATCCCCAGAAAATAAAACTTTTTCGCCCCGCCCAGGCCTCCAAATGGCCATTTTATTTTTTTTTTCCCTAACCGCGGGGCTTAGCCGCCTGTGCCAACCTCCACTGGCAGCCTCAAAACTCACGAATCTCCACCGTTCGGTCCACGCCTCCGATCTGCGCAAATAGATGTCCCAAGCTTCTCATTCCACGCGTGCACAGCACAGACCCCCAGGCAGGACCCCGTCCACAATCCACCTTGCTCTGGGAGCTTGCAGTGTGCGCCCTCCTACACTAACGCCATCTTGGCCCTTTTCTCTCCTAGCATCTTTTTAATACCAGGAAGCCAGTGGCTCAGCCCCTGAGCAGCTAGAATGAAATAAAGTGAAAAGAACAAAATAAATTTAAAATTTTTGAACAGAAAAAAACAAAGGAATAAAAAACATGTCAAATTTCTTTTGCTGTGTTGAAATTTTCTTGATGAAAATTAAAAATAAAGTTTCCTTGTATAAGAAAGAAAAATAAAAAGAAATACAAAGCAGGATGGTTCCAGGTTTGGTTAATTCAGGTGCTTGACACTATCATCTAAGACAGAAGTATGCTGTGTATTCTCAACCATAAAAGGCATGCAATATTATATCTGAACAAAATCTGGGGGAAAAGGCAAGAATGGTAATTAGGAAACCAACTGTATCAACCCTATTATTAAAGTACATGGTAATGAGGGGGCTTCTTGATATCTCTGTCACCTCCAGAACTCTCTCTCATCACATTAATGTGGTTGGGACTCAGAGAGATTCCAGCAGGGTTGGAGTGAATAGAACACAGCCTGAATGAAAAGGAAAAATACCTTCAGGAAAACCAGTAAGTGAAGAAGTGCTGCTATATCTGGAGTGATGGTTAGGCTCATGGGTCAACTTGGCCAGGTAATGGTGCCCAGTTGTCTGGCCAAACAAGCACTGGCCTAATTGTTACTATGACAACATTTTATAGACTGGAATTACCGGTACGTTATTGTATCTATGGCTATTTTCATCTACAATCACCTGAAAATGGCTTCAACAATGAGAGATGTCTCATCCAATCAATTGAATGCTTTAAAAGGAGAAGTGATGGTTTCAGCAGTCAGAAGAGAAAATTTTCGTCTCTATTACACCGAGCCAATTTCTCCCCAGGAGCCCGCATTGAAAATCTTCACCGGCATTCCCAACGTGCAGTGTGCCCCAAGGAATCTGGACTTGTGCATCTCCACAATCATGTGAGACAAATTTACAAAAAGCTTATAATATTTACAAGTGTCTCCTGTCAGTTCTGTTTCCCTAGATAACCCTGACTAATATTCTTGGTGACAGTGATGAGCCCAGCTGTAGAAGTTATCCCATAACTTTGACAACAGGTTCGAATTCAGCCCCACACTGATAGATCCTGTAGCCTTTTCCCCAATGACAAAGATAGTATCTGTCAAGGGCTGGAGTTGCCAACATTAGAAACCATCTCTGGCTAACCTAATTAAAACAAGCCGGCTTTCAATGGAAAGATATAAGGCAACTCAAAATCAATGGGTGTGCTTGTGAATCCGTCTATAGAAACAGAGATGACCCAAGAAAGATTAACTACAAAGAGTCCTGCCCTGAGAAGTCTGCCAGAGAAAGGTCCACCACTGTGGCTGGTACTGCTGCCACTCATCATTATCATCACTGTCACTCATTGCAGCATTCAACCTTTGAATTTTTGCAGCAGTGCCTCCAGATTTAAGGCCCAGATGGGCATGTCCAAGTGACCAAGCCTATTTCGTTTGCATATACCCTAATGGCCTAGGGGTAAGGAAAGAAAACCAGGGTCCTCTGAGCTTCCATTGGCTCCCCTCCAAACCACAATGCTAATCTATTCTAAAAGTATATCCCATTCTATTACTTCCCTGTAGGAGATCCTTCCTGGGACACAGCACCCACGATCCAGCTCCTACTAACCTCATTTGGTTTAAGAGTAAGAGATATCCCTCCCACATTTAACACTAGCTGCAGTGACCTTCTTTCCTACCATGCCCCACAAGCTCTCTCCTACAGCGGCACTTGCACTGTTACTTCTATCAAGATTCTTCTCCAACACCCACTGCTCATCAGCTAACTCTTAGTCAACCCTTAGGACCATCAAAATATTACATTATCAGGGAATTTTACCATCTCTTCATGACTGAGCTAGTATTCAACTGTTTTCCAGCAATCTTTAGTTTTCATGGCTATCACTTTAACACTAATTCCATCAGTCTGTCTCCCATACATTAGCCAGTTTCTCACTCTACTCAGTGGGTTTCAGTAAGACACAAATCCCTTGAAAGAGACTGCAGAACTTGAAGGTAATTTAGCTTGTGCATACAGAATGCATTTTTTCATCCAAACACTTCACCTGAGCCCCCAGGTGAGGGCTGTTATCAGAATGGAAAATTTCATTTTGAAACTGAAGCTCTTGAATTATAAAACAGAACACCCAAACTGAAATGCTTGACCAGAATCTGGCCACCCCACCATCACAAGGAAAGGAAAACCATGTATATATTTACAAAAAGGAAGTTCAACCAGTGGAAGTTCAACATTAAGTAATGTTGTTTAAGGATTAATCTTTTTATTTACTAATCTTTTCCATGTTGGTGCTTCATTGCAAACTTAAGTTGCAGAACATAATTTATGAGATAAAGTTGGTTTTTTAAATAAAGTTGAGGACTGCATTAAACATGTCAGATGATAAATGGAGACTGTAGGACCATGGATTGTATTGTCTCTGTAACTTTCAAGAGTTAACCCCTCATCTCCTGGTATGGCACTTTCTTCTGCCCCTCTAGATTGTAAAATCCTGCAACCATGTTGTACTGAACATGAGCGCCTCCAAACTGCCCATTAAAGATGGAGAATTTTACAAGAAAGTGTTTCGGGTTCACAAACAGACAGCTTACTTTGGCTTTTCCAGTGTTTATTTCTCCTGACTGTACTGTATGGGCTGTTCATTAAATTCTTGAATTTTAACTCAAAATTAAGTTTTCTTACCTATATCCCAAAAAGAATCAGCTTCCTGCATCATTGTGATTCAAATAATGTCTTCAGTGTAACTCACAGATTGGCAGTAAGAAACCAGCTATGATCAATAGAATGAGTATTCACTCAGCATGACACTCCTTTGATGCCCTAAAGCTTCCTAGAATGCATAGATTCATGTACCAAGCATCTTACCGAAATATTTATGTATATACTAGAACAAAGCAGTTCACACAATTTAATGTTTTATCTTTTCTATTCTCAATTAATTTTGTAGAGCAGACAGAGAGTAAATTTCAGCCACTACTGGAGAAAAATACAAAGAAAATGTGGAAGAAATATCACTCATTCTGTGAAAATCTTTCTTCTAAAAACCAGAGCCCTTAACTTTCAGGTCTAGATGTGGCAAGAAAGTTTTGGGGCCCTCTGAACTTGGAGACCCTGAGTAGTTGGGTGTGTTAGCTGCTTTATTGTAAACCAGATAGGCAATGTCTGGATAGTTATTTTTCAAAGAACCGTAATGTCGGGCAGGAGAGACGTCAGTAATCAGCCCCGTGTCTGAAGCCTTTTGAAACTTTACTTAAGTCCTTCTGTTTGCAGTGGTTCTAAGCACTATCCAAGAGGTGAGCTTCCTAGACCCTGGAGGATCAGAAATCAGCAACATAATATACTCACTTGTGTTAATGGACTCCAGAGAAAGAAATAGAGAAAGGGAAATGGGTAATTCCAACATGGAGACATTTGAGTCAGTGAAATTAAATGGAAAATAAATGTTTGTCTGGTTTCAAATGAAAATACAATGAGCCCACATCCACTGGTCATCATGTAAGTCCATGCTTATTCTACTAGTTAAATATGTCACCTGAGTCAGGGGAGTAGTGAACAATCCTACATGTGGTACACTGTTTGAAGTCAGTGCAATAGTCAACTTCCTTGCTCACTATAACAAAATTGTGATGGTCACTTCTACTGTGACTTTCAGGGGTTTTACAAATGTAAAAGCTGGTGGCAACCATTAACAGATGTGACTTATTCTCACCATCACAGATCTCTCTAAATACGAACATTTTTTAATAAGAAAAGATAATGCAGTTCATCAAAAGTTATGCTTTCCGTTTCTGATGTTATTTCAACCACCTTGACAGATATATAAATTTCCTTTGGTTCTTTCCTCTTTCATGTAGTTTTTTCCTCCAACACTCTTTAAGACCATGAGGAAAAAGGCTATGTAGATTTGATTACTAACCACCCCACAGTCTCCATATTGTCCCTAAGTGACCACAAAATTTAATTTCACCTCTGGGAAGAAGAACTTAAATGGCTCTACCTATTCACCCCATTCCTTACTAAGAAGTAATCTTACTGTGGAAGTCTTTATTCCAACCCCACTCCAAATTGACACAACTGCAAATTCCCATGTGTTTTTACTCAAGAATAATGGAAAGAACAGAGCTCAAGCTTTACAATACAGGAGCATGGAAGCTTCATTTAAAAATATTTTGCCCACATTCCTTCAAACTGCCCATTTCATAAGTTGATTTCAGCTAAATTAAACTTGCAGAGCTAAAAAATACATAATTGAGTGCATTAGTTCCCAATACAATTAATGATTGATCCATGATTTTGAAATGGTAATAGCCAGTACACCAATTGGAGAAGAAACAAATTTCTTAGCTTAAATTCCAACTAGCTACATTTTTTTTGTGTGTTGGGTGGGCACTAAGAAAATAATGGGCAACAAATTTAATACCTTCATGACTCACATAAATGTAATATGTCTAACTGAACAGAACACACATGCTTCAAAAAAGGAAGGCTAACAAAATCTAAAGTTTTTATTTCACAACCTCTTTTTCTGATTCTCTCCCTGCTGCTAGAATTGGAAATCTTCAGAGTCCACAAATACAGCATTCAGACTTCCTATATAAAGAGAAAAGGAACACAGAGGTACAAGAGGACTGAACACAGAATATTTTCTGGTGATAAAGAGGGAAGAGATGTTTCTTTGATAGTCTGCGTCAGTTTTCAAACTTACCTGGAATGACCTTAAGCTCTCCATCATCTTCAAACTTTTTTCTGTAGCATCTAACCTAGGACAAAAAAAAAACACCAAAAAACCACTCATCTCTCATATACAGCCTTTAATTAGCTGGGGAGGAGTAGGGGGAGAGGTATTACAAAGGCACCAACCATACTCATTTTGCTCAGCCCAGAAATGGTTTTCTAATTCAGCTTAACAGCAAAGACATGTGCAAACCGTGTGGAATGAAAACTGGCTCTAAATTCAAAGACATCTGGGCTAGCATTTCATGAATGTGAGTGTTTCCCAAGATACAAGTGAATTAAGCTCAATAAAAAATAAAGGAGATCCTGTCACTATGAGTAGTATAAGAGCTGCCTCCAAGAAGCCAGAAATGCCCCTGGCCCATACCCTTCCCATATATGGTTAATATCTCATGCAGAGCTACCTGGGAACAGGATTTTTTTTTTCTCATGACTACCAAACTCTGTATCTACACACGAATTCAGACACTCACACGTACATATCTACCTTCAAGAAAGTTTTTTCTCCCTATGACTATAGGATCCAAGAATCCAGCCACCCACAGTCTCAAACACAGTACTTATTAACTATGTAGAGCTAGTCTCAATATACTATATAAAGCTCGTATCTTGTTTCACAAAATAACTGGGCAGGAACAATGGATGTGGATGGTCATAGGGGATTAGTTTTTGTCTTAGGTCCAATCTAATCAACAATGTTCTTAAGTCCATGGACTGGGAGAGGTTCTGTGGGCACAACATGGTGGATGATGTGAGGGTCCAAGCCCACTGTGGTAAGGAGGGAGTGATGGAGTGGGGAACAAGTAGAAATCCTCAAAAAGTCATTATGGGCTTGGCTTCTAAAGCTAGAAGAGGAAAAAAGAGGTTTTGGCATGGTAAAGACCAGAGGAAATAACATATTACAGGTCTGGAGAATAAAGTGAACCCAACTCATCCGGGGCACATTTTAGGGGTATTTTATACACACTTCACCAAATGTATAGCCTCATCACCAGCAAAGCAACGTAGCTCTCCACAGAAGAAAGTATCTATCATCCATTCCAGTTCTCTGTTGTTATAGATGAAGAAATGGTGGCTACAGTGAGGTAGTGATATGGGTCAGAATTAGCTCCACATCATGGCAAAGATCAAAGTACAGGTCTCTTGCCTTGTATCTTTCGCCCTACAGCAAGCTGCATTTGGTATAAGGGGTTCTTTAAGTGATGAGTAGACTGTCCCCTTGTGGAAGAAAGCAGGAATGCCAGGTTCAGAATTACCACCCCCCATCCACATTCCTCCTCCAGCAGGGACAAAGCTGGATATGGGTCAGCCCCAGCAACAGGGAGGTGGTCAACAGTCTGCATAGCTTCCATCAGGAGCAGATGGAAATTTTCCTTTCAATAGAGATAAAGCATTATGCTGGACATAATACCCAGTCGCCCACTGCTCCCCTGCCCTGATCCCTGCTTACAGGATTCCATTTCACACTTACATCTCAGAAAGGCCAGAGCCTAGCAAAGCAATTGGGCAGTCTTCACTGACAGAGGCCAGGAAGGGAATACTAGGAGGGGGAAAACAGAGATTGTGTAAGGTAAGGCCCATGGATCCCAAGGCAAAACCCTGATTGAACCTCCTGTGACCCCATACCACACTATAAACTGGCCCAGGGGGGAAGGTGCCCTGATGGCTGCTTTATAACCTTAGGGTCTGGCTAACCCTCAAGTCTGCATCACAAGATTCAAGGAAAACTGAGGAAAGTAGGCATAACCATGGTTGAAAACCATCCTGGCAACTAACCAGCCCATTTCATCCTTCTTGCAGGTTCAGTAATGACCCCAGAAATATCTAAGGGAAATAAAACTTTTCCAACCACATGGTTCTAAGCCTACAACATTCATTATTTTGGATGTTGAGCAGGAATGGGACCATATCTTAGCCATATTCAGAAAGAGACTCACAACCCCATGAAGGACTATATTCTTGAGACATTGGTTGTGTGCAAGCTGGGCTTTTAGCCTCAACATATTTGCTACACCTACTCTCCAGCTCATAAGACTCACCCAGGACAACTATGTAGGAGGATGATAATGGACAACTACCATACCAAGGAACCAAGTTACCTTATAACTGCAATTGAGTTCCATCCATCAGCCATATGGAACTGAAACCCCCTCTCAATTAGAGGTGGAGTCGGCATCACCATGCCAGAATCCTCAGGAATGAAGAATGAAGTATGGACTAGAGTGGACTTACTGGTATTTTACTTTAGACTTATTGTGATTCTAGCAATGGAAGAAATTTTATTGTTGAGGTGGAACGAGTCGCAACTGGAGGTTCTGCGGACAGGATGAGGGAAAACAGGTTTAATACAGAAGCACTTTCAGGACCAGGGAATTGTCCTGAATGGTGTTGCAATATATAATACAGGTCATTATATATCTTCCCATAATCTACAGAATTAGTCGGGACAGAGTGTAAACTACAATGTAAACCTTAATCCATGCTTAGTGGCAATGCCACAAAATGTGTTCATCAATTGCAATGAATGTGGGAAATTGTGGGGTTGTGGGTAGCAGGGCATATGGTAATCCTCTATGTATTTTACGTGACATTTGTGTAATCTAAATATCATTCAAAAAAATTAAAAACATTTAAAAAAGGAATACTTAAATAAATAAAATACATCTGATGTTTTCTGTTTGAGATGGTGTATACTTTATGATATGTAGGTTGATTACAGTGCAATAATGTGAAAGCTATTTTATCAATAAATTGTAAAATGAAAAAAAAGTTTTGCTTTTTAAAGTTCTTTTATTGGTAAACATCATATAATTTCAAATAACAATAATAATGGCAAAAAGTATAATAATATATAAAAATCACTTATCAAGTTAATATATAAGTAAAAAATATCATCTTTAGAAATGTAGGAAGATCCTTTCCATTTGATTAAAAGTATACTCTTGGAAGCTTGGAAGGAATTTTCTCCATGCTGTGAGATAATTCAGAGGCCTAAAGAGAAAGTAAGGGCCACATCTTCAGGGTTTTCCCGAGAAGGGATAGTCTGTTCTTTTCAAAGAGGAATTGGCCATGCAGTATCTTCATTCTATGACCCACATTTAAAGTTGCTGGAAGTCCAGGTCATGTCGTGTTCTCCCGTATTCACTGGTATCAGTGACACTCAGATGGAGGGCAGAGTAGTTGACACCACCTTGGCATCCCTGTGTGGAGAAAATAGAGCAGGACTGTTTAAATCCCCAGCCCATGCTCAAGGGAGGGATTCTGCAAGTAGGTTTGAAGCTACACACAGGTTTGGGAAAATTACCTTGTACTGTGGTGGTTCTAGGACCTCATCAAGTGTATCCAGAGTTTTTCCCATCTTCAGCATTGCATCCTTTTGTTGAAAGGTTTTGCATCTCTCTTACTGTAGTTCACAGACCAAAACAGTTAACTCTCAGCATTTCTTTCTTTTCATTGGCATTTCTGTAGGTTTCTATGAGGCTGGAGAATCTTAAATTCTCTTTCTCTTTAGTTTAGGGCTTCCTGCCCTTTGTCTGTCGCTGTATGTGTAGTAGGAGTGAAGGATGTAGTTGGTGCTGTAAGCTGTGGATTCTCAAGCTGCCCTCAGTGCTCCCAAGGACCAATGAAGCTTCTTCCAACTTCCTCTTTTGCCAGGGGTAGGGAGAGAGCCATAGCTGTGTGGAATAATCCAAGTCATGTAGGCCTTGACTGTAGTTGCCCTGAAAGACTGATGAAGCTTAACGCCCTTTTCTCACATGTCTGGGGCAGGGATGGAGCTGCAGGTGTGGGCAGCATTCTGTGCAGTGCAGGTCCAAGGTGACCACAGTTTCCCCAGTAGACTTCCAATTATTCAGTCTGCGTCAGCCAAATGTACCTGCAGTTACCTGGATAGGCTGTTGCAGGGCCTGCCACCTTCCTCCCTGTTAGAGGTGGGGCTGAAGCCTATGCTAGGGCTGCAGGCCAATCTGGGTGAAAAAATTGTTCTCTACCGCCACCATGATTTTCAGTCAGCCTGGCTAACCCTCAAGCTGGGGGTGGAGTCAAAATGGCAGCTACCACCCTCCTTCTGACTTGACCAGGTTCAATATTCATCTGTTCTTAGGGTAATATTTTCGCCAGCTCAAGTGACCAATCAGTAGCTGACATTGTTGGCCAACTGTCTCTTCCTCCACTGTTTTTGGGAAATGGAGCTTCCAATTCCTGCCACAGAATAGCTCTTTGGGTGGCTTACACCGCCAAAGTAGGATGATCACCTGCTTCCGCGGCATGGCCTGTTATTTCTTGGGGAGGATGGCACAGCTCCCGCCTCCTTCCTCCCTGTCCGTGGTGGGCCTGGAGCTTAGGCGAGCAGCAATCTGATCTCGATGGAAAGAAGCAGGTCCCTACCAGCACTGTGATCCTCAACATCCCTGCTTCCCCTGTGTCAGTCATGCAGTTAAGATGGTGGCTACTGGCCTCTTTCTGACTTGGACAGGTTCAACTTTAGCTGTTCTTAGGATTATGCTTCCCCCCCCCCCACATAAAGTGTTTATTTTAAATGTTTTAAGGATAGGATACAGTTACATCATAATTATAAAAATTACTTACAGAATTAAAATTTATATTGTTTATACTTCTAAATGCAGAGAACAGGGAACTGTCTACACATTGTATAAAATAAAATGAAAATTTAAAATGAATTCAATTTCTAAAGGTGAGTTCATTTACCTATTTTAAAATGTGAACTCGAAGACCTCTGAACTATACCACATTCATTCAAAATGCACTAATGCTGTAAAATACAAAAAGCGCAGCAGTTCCAAGGAACCACAAGCATTTCAACCATAATTGCTTTCTGTTATAATAATTGCTTCTGTTTGTCTTTGGAGAACTTTCAATTTTTTAAGACAATCAGCTAAAGAATGTTTTTAGGCACTACAATTTGTGACAATCAAAACAGTCTTCTAATGGGTCTTTGGCTTTCAAAAATTCAAGTCCAATGCACTTTGGGGTTTGGCACATAAAACAATAATAGAAATAAATATGTTTTTAGAAGTAACTGTGATTTTATTAACAGAATACATATTCCCGTCCAATACTGCATGACATATACAAGTGGAAAATCATCTTCTGTTGGCACTACAGTTGCTTCACCAGGGCATTTTTATCCTACAACCACTAAAACAGCACAGTAAGCAAATATACAGAAAACAGAAAAAATAAAATGAAATAAAAGATTAGAAATTAAATATCTTTAACACGCAATTTAGTTACATTGAACATTCTACTTAGAATAGAGCATGCAAAAAAGGACGGTCTGTTTTTCAAATTTTTCTTTGAAGTTTTACATGGCAGCCTGACATCTCTCTCTCTCTCTCTCTCTCTTTCTCTCTCTCTCTCTCACGCAAGCATGCAAAAACAATACAATAATACTACAGCAGGTAAATGAGAAAGGTCAATAAATTTTGTACACAGATTCATGTCTTGTGTTGTCACAAGCCCCTTGATAATTTTGGAAATTAACATTGCATTCCTAAAATAATGAACCAACATTCAGATACCAGTAAAATGCAAGCAATGCATGCAGATCAGAAACATGGGCCTAAAATAAGCCCCAAACAAGGAGCTAGGCAATGGACTTAGCCACAGCATCAATAAATGTGGTTTAAAGCCACCAAAAGAAAGAATAGGATAAAAAAAACAGGTGGTGGGGAGGGGGGGACGACAAAAAAAACCTTCCCCTTTCCTTGACCTAAAAGCAATAAATGGAACAATTATTAAAATAATCAAGTCACATTCTTCTACAGATTGGTAGATTATGTGGTGTATAAACTTGCTTAAGTTGCTTGCAGAAAAACCATGATGCAAGTCATTAAGTAATGCTAAAACTGTTTCAGTTGAACCAACCCTCAGGATACTTCCACATGAACTTCATTTTTCGGCCAAAATTCATTGTACCATGTCATGCATATTTTTTATGTGTACTAGATACACCCACTCACTTTGTGCCACAAATATCTGCTTGGGCTCATGGAGTCAGGCTCAGCCTTGGGATTTATATGCAGGGACTCCTAAGAGTCAATAGAAAACACACAATAGATCTACAGGATGAAACTTGTTCAAACGCTCAAGAAACATTTATGCCTTGGGTTCTCAGTGTTTCACACTGCATTGAGAAGCTTGCCTTTGGTTGTCTCAGGTGAAAAACTGGGCACAATGCAACTGTAGTCGTGGACAGAGAATTGAGATACTGTATTTACATAGTGAGTAGTTCTTACCATCCAACAGCATGATGAGGCACAAACCTTAAGGCTAAAATGGGAATCGAAAAAACATGGGGAGGAAGTCCTTTAAACTACTGAATCTCTAACTTCAAGACTAGTCACAGGAAAGAAGTTACTAGACCTCTGGTGCAAAGCTTCTGGTGAAGGACAGCATGTATGTCTAGCCTTCTGCCTACTAAATACACCAGATCAGTGTTCTGGTCTCATAAATTGTTCCATGAGTCTGGTTTCACATAGTGCCTTTCTCCTGGCTTTCAAACCACAAGGATTATTCAAAACAAAGCGATATGTGGAGATTTCATTGCTAAACCAATGACTTTTGCAGTTCTGTTTTTGTTTACAGCTACCATGCAGGAATAAACCAAGAAAGGGTTTTGTGGCTAAAGTCTGCTATTATTTACACCCAGAAGCTAACATGGATGACTGAACCTTATATGTTAAATACCACTGACATGCAAAATCCTAGAGTTCACTGAATGGAATCCACATTAACAACATACATGAAGCTAAAACATACAACATCGCAAAAGGCTTCAAAAGACTTAAGCTATTATTTGTCTAGACACTCTTTGTGGGGAAAAGCCAGGGGTAAAATGCCTTCCATCCCTAACCATATAGCAGTAAAAATGACGACAACATCAACAACAACAACTACAAAAAACAACAAAAGAGTCCCAGAGTACTTGTTAGAAGACAATGCCATACTTAAAACTTACATTTCTAATATAAAAGCAATGTGTTCTTCTAGAAACTTAAAACACATAGACACAAATCACTGATGTACTGTTGCCTTTTAAATTCATGAACTAATATCCAGGTTACTAATTTGTACAATTAATCGACCAAAAGTACCATGCAAAATGTACCTGCATTATACCATGTGGAACAAGTAACTGAGTTTTACTAAAAAGTATTTATGATTTAAAATGTTAAAAAAAAAAATTACAATACTCAGAATTAAAGGCAGCCTTTTAACCAGAGTTCTAGCCAGTTTGTACAACTTGTACTGCTGTTCTTAACTGTTCAGTTGTTTTTCATGTTTTGACTTTTAAAGAGACTTAATACCAGATTTAAAAGGTGCACACAATTTTTTTTTTAGCAGTGTACAATTTTATTTTTATTTTATTTTTTTTATATAAATATATATGCATATATGTGTATTTGCTTACAAAAATGTGATTTATATATATATATACATATATTTTAAGAGGTGCTTAGATTACCCAAAATATTACACGGAACCCACTGGGATTCCCATGTTGCCCACCTCCCACACCTCCCACCACATCCCACACAAACATCTCCCACAAGTGTGGCCCACCACCCTCAATGAACTTACACATCCTGGAGACTTGCCACCAACCATAGACCACAGTTCACACTGTAGACCACACTCTCTCCCACTCAGTTCTGAGTGATGTGTGCTGATTTAAAATGGCCTACATCCGTTGCCACAACGGTACTCACAAATTTTGACTTTCAATACAGATTGAACATCCTTCATGTATTCTGTGCCCAAACTTAATTTAAAATAAAGAATATAATAGAGTAAAGATGATTAACTTGGGTCAAGCTCTACTGTTAAATTGGCAAAAATTATTTAACACCAATCGCAATCCACAAAGAAAGGACTGCCAATAGTGTGTGTGTATACATATATCTCTGTGTATACATATAGCACATACGTAAACACATAGACATATAGATAGATAGACATAGACATATTTCTCAAAATGGCAGTAACAGAAATAGCAAACTGTGCTTGCATTGTGGCAGCAGAATAAGAGAGTGTTATGGTGAAGGGGAAATTGTTAAGTTCTATTATAGTTTTAGATGACTATGATACTAGCTTAACTTTTACCAAATGTGTTGGTAACTCCCCTTCAAACAGACAGGCTTCTTTTGAGAGGAAGGGGTTCCTTAAACAAAATGCTTTGTGTTCACATATATCTGTATCTTTCAGAACAAAATAGTTTTCCTGGCAGAGATTGTGGGTTTGCAGGGACATTTAATGTTTCATTAAACTGGAAAGCAATCAAGTCTTTATGTCTACAAATTATATATTTAATAGTACTATGAATTGGGCAAAGTTCATGATGACATCTAGGATGTTTTCACCAAATCATAGACATAAGTATGGAAATCATCATCAAACTTGATGAAACATACAGATGGTTTGGATTCTACTTGATGAACGATCATGTCTGTCCACTTCAAGCCATATTATTTGGCATATTCCACATGTTTGCCTGCCAGGCTGTCTACAACTTCTCCGGGTTCCCTTTCGCCTGGAAGAGAATCATTAGAATCAGGCATAATGAGAAGGTCCCCTTCTTTATAGTCATCTAAGAGCTGGTATATATACAAGACAGGACGTTTCTCATAGGTAAGGTAAAACCATGTGTTCATTATAGGCGCGTGTGCTAAGACCATTCCCTTCCATTCATCTTTAGAGCCATCTTCTTTCTCAAACATATTCTCCACTGCTTTGCCAGTCATTGTGACTGCTAAGTGTGCATCACTGATTCGAGATGTTGCAACTCTATCAGGGAGGACTTCAAGTGCAGAAACTCTTTCATCTTTATTAAGTTCTAGTCCATAAACTCAGTCAAATCCATCGTATTTTAAAAGATACAGAGAAAGATTTACAGGAATCTGATCCAGAACTGTTCCTTTCCACTGTGTAACAGGTCCATTCCCCTCTTTCCACCCATGTTGAATTCTGCAGCCTACAATGTTCTCCTGTGGCTGGGAAACAGGTTTGCTGGGCCCCACACTGCTCCGATGCTTTTTGTGGGAAGTTCTTTTCTTCATCAGGTTTGCAGATTCACCAGCATGTCCTGCATCAGCTTTGGACCACTGGCCAGTTGTCTTTCCAAATGGGGTCTTCATTCATCTGTATTTAAGTGAGCAGCAGAGCTGCTGGACTAGGGTGAAAACTCAACAGCCTCCAATTTGAAACTTTTCACAGAATTTCAATGTTCTTATTAATCCACCATCCAAAGTCTCTTTTACAAGTTCAGCAAAAACACTGAGCGCACACAAGCACTCTGCCAGGTCGTTTTCTGCAAGCCCCATGCGGACTACTGCTGTCCCTATTCTCAGGCTCCCCTCCAAGGTCCCAACCTGAGCCAGATGGCACCTCCCCACCCCCGCCAAGCCTCTCTTTTCATGATTATACTTTTGCCATGGAATTTACTAATCAATAGCTGAAGATGGTGCCCAACGGTCTCTTCCTCCCCTGTTTTTGGGAAGTGGAGCTTCCATGATCTTATAAAGATGGTTACAGAACTTGTTGAGTTGCATCAAAGTTCATTAAATTGTGTGGTGCAACAGCGGAACAGTTCCCCAGGTGGCTTGTGCCTCCAGTGGAGGATAGGCACTGGCCTCCTTGGCTGGAGGACTCTACTTACAAAACTTCTCTGCAGATGGGGACTCTCCTACTTCCATTTTTTCATGGATGTTACAGGATGCACTTCTGGTCTCCTGGAGGCCCCAAACAAATCCTTTAGTTAGCTGGGTGACTACTAATTGTCCTGTAGCAGAAGCTGATTCTAGGAACACCTTACTCTGCTGCCATCTTGCTGGTTGGCACTTCTTCCTTTATTTTTTAACTGATACCTATTTAGATTAGGGGAAAAAATGTTACTTTGACTTGTAACTTAAGTTTTGGGAATACACTCTCACTGTGGTAAATAAATTTTGCCAAAGATGACATAAGTGTTCTACATGATCTTATAAAGATGGTTACAGAACTTGTTGAGTTGCATCAAAGTTCATTAAATTGTATGGTGCAAAATATAAACCTTAATGTAAACATTGACCATGGTTGATAGCTATGTTTTAATATTTGTACATCAGATCTAACAAACTTGCCATCCACATATAAAATGCTATTAATAGGGGATGGGGAAAGGGGGGAATATGTTGGGTATAGAGGAGGTCCCTATATTCAGTGCGGGTCATTTCTGTAAAGTCCAAAATCTTCTTTGAAAATGAAAAAAGGAAGACACTGGGGCAAAATAAGGAAGAAAATATCACTGTACATATAAGACAACAGACCTTACACTGAATAAATGGCAAAATGTAAAAAACATTTTTTTAAATAATTTGTCATTATTTGTTATTAACCTCAATTTATATTTTTTATTTCTTTTTATTCTTTTTAATTGTTTTCTATTTTATTTCTTATTTTTAAAACTATCATTATTATCTCATTTTCTTATTAATTTTATTTGGCTATTTTTATAGGCTTCATTTTGGAAGAAGTTTTGGATCACAAAAGGTGTACAGCTGTGGCAGGGGAGGATCATTGTACAGAGTGGTTTTTATGTGGGTTACACGGGAGGCAACTCTCCTGCACAAACGTACAAGGCAGACATGTGTTCAAATCTACCTGTGCTATTGTCACAGTGGGTGGAGTTTCCCAGAAGATCCAAGGAATATCGAATTACCATCCTGGGGAGCTCTGACACATTCTCTAATGGATCAGCAAAAGTCCTCTGAGTACAGACAGGGACAATGACTATTAAAGGAGGATGGTCCATGCATGGGCCCTTGATATTGATGACTGTGCTTATACAACTGTACTCTTGAAGTTGAAACAGCCTAGTATAGGGTGCTTAAGAGATGCCTCTGGGACACTCCCTGTTCTCAAATGTGGCATGTCTCTAAGCCAAACTCAACATAAAAATACATTACCTTCCTCAAGCATGGGACATGACTCCGGTGGATGAGCTTCCCTGGCAACAAGGAATTACAACAAAACTCAAACTAGCAATGCAACTGGAAAAAGACCTTTACCAAAAGAGTGAAAAGGAAAAGACAAATGAGTTTATAAGACCAAGAGACTTCAAAGTAAATCAGATAGTCATTCCAGAGGTTACACTTATGCATGCCTGATCAGGATTTCTTTGAATGCCAAATTAGATACTACCCCAAATAGCAGGGATTTGTGGGCTCTGGAGACACCCAACATTAGTCAGCGCAGATATATCAGGAGTTTGGACCTTGTCAGTGAGACCTACTTCGGAATTTATTCTCCCCAGTGTGATAGAGTTGGACTCAGTTGTGGTTTCCCTACTCATAGCTCTACTGTCCTTCTATTTGAACCTATAATTAGTACTAGAGATGGTATGTGTACATCCAAGTCACATAAATCTTTGGACTATACATCTACCATCTGAGTTCTGAGTCTTTAGAGTTGCTACACCTGCTCTGTATTCCATTAGTCTCAACCAGGACAACAAACAAGGAGGTGGTGTTGAACAACTACCATACCAAGGAACCGAGAGATTCTACAATTGCAAGCAAGATAATCCATCCATTGTCCCCATGGGTTCAAAGTTCCCTCTCAATTAAGGTAGGGTGGAACTCACCATCCCAAAATCCTCAGGATTGGGGAGTGAACTATGGAATAAAGCAGACTTATCGGTATTCTACTTTAGATATATTTTGATTCTAATAATGGAAGAAATTATATCATTGATGTGGAGGCAGTAGCCACTGGAGGTTCAGAGGGCAGGGAGAGGGAAAGACAAATGTAATCTGGGTGCATTTTCGGGATGTGGCAATTCTCCTACATGATAATGCAGCTACAGATGCAGGCCATTCTATATCTTGAATTAACCTACCAAATTGGGTGGGAGAGAGTGTAAACTACAATGCAAACTATAATCAACATTAGTGATGCGAATATTCTCACTGTCCTGATTCTGTGATAATCAGGGTGGGCTAAACATTCGCTATATTAGAAACCATGCATGTGTCCCCAGACCTCGTTTTCCTCCCTAGGTCTGGTTTTTAGAATGCTGGTGATAAACTAAGCCTGATTTATTATATGACCATCCTGTATGGGAAAAGACTGTAACCTTAGGTATCTCTGGTCAACCTTAAGAGATATAGCAGGGGGCTATATCTGGTTGGCGTCCATCTCCCATATGGAGGGACCTGGGTTCGATCCCCGGGACCTCCTGGTAAAAATTTTAAAAATATATAGAAGGTGCGTGGGCCGCCAGGCCCTGTGCGCGGGTGCACCACCAGTTTCCGCGAGCCACACAGCAAGATGATGACATAATAGGAGAGTGACACAAGGGAGAGGCAAGATGAGACGCACCGAAAAACCAGCAACTAAGGTGGCGCGGGCAGGATGCCTCTCTCCTACATCAGAGATTCCAAGGATTGAATCCCAGTGAAGACAGGAGGAGAAGGATGAGAAGAGAGGGCAGAAAATGGACACAGAGTTGCCCAGCGAATGGACACAGAAACAGCAAAAACGGGGGGGGGGAAGGGGTGTAAAAATGGATAAAAGTAAATAAATAAATAAATCCTTAAAAATAAATAAATAAATAAATTTATATATATATAAAAAAAAAACATTAGTGGCAATGGAAGAAAATGTGCTCATCCATTGCAATGAATGAAACTTACTAAAGAATTATGTTGTTAAAGTGGGAAAATGTGGGAGGTGCAGTAGCATTGCATATGGTAATCCACCATGTTTTACTTGACATTTCTTAATCAAAGTATCTTAAAATATATATTAATTATTTTTAAAAAACAAATAAATAGGGAAGCGGCTGTGGCTCAATCAGTAGGGCTACCGTTTACCATATGGGAGGCCCTGGGTTCGGTTCCCAGGGCCTCCTGGTGAAGGCAAACCCGCCTGCGTGGCGTGGTTAGCTGACCCAGCGAGCACAAGCAGCAAGGGGGGGATAAATGAATAAATAAATAAAATCTTAAAAAAAAAAAACAAATAAATATAATTAAATACATTTCAGATTTTCTGTTTAAGGTGTTGTGTAGTTTATGTAACATAGGCTGGTTACAATGCAATGCTCTGAAAGCTATTTTAAAAGTAAATTGTAAAATGCAAAAACAAAAATTGTGCCTTTCCTCTTTTTAAAGCATTTTTATTTCTATACTTCATATAATTTCAAATTACAGTAAAATATGGCCAAATAATCAAGTTAATATATAAGTAAACAAACATTTTCTTTAGAAATAGAGGAAGATCCTTTCCATTTGATTAAAAGTATACTCTCTGAAACCTGAAAAGAATTTTTTCTATACTACGAGATAACTTGGAGGCCTAAAGAGAAAGTAAAGGCCATAAATTCAGGATTTCCCGACAAGTGATATCCAGTTCATTTAAAAGATTTGACCTTGGAGAATCTTCCTTCTTTGTCCCGCATTAAAAGTTGGTGGAAGTCCAGGTCATGCCAGGTTCTCCTGGATCCACTGGCCTCAGTGACACTCAGATGGAAGGCAGAGTATTTGACAGTACTTGGCACCTGGGGAGGCCTGAGTGGAGAGAAGAAAGCAGCACTGTTTAAATACCCAACCCACACTGAAGGGAGGCACTCTGCTGGTAGGTTTGGAGCCACACACAGGGATAAGAAAATTACCTTGTGCTGTGGTGGCTCTCAGGACCTCATCAAGAGTTTCCAGTGTTTTTCCCATCATCACCATTGCATCTTCTCTTGGAAGTGATGTCATCTCTCTTGCTCTAGTTCACAGATTCATAAAGTTAACTCTGCTTTCAGCATCGCTGCCTTCCCTTGGCCTTTTGTAGGATACAATAAGGCTGGAGACTCTTAAAGTCTCTTTCTCTCACCTGGCATCCTAAGGATGCCTAAGTCTCTCTATACCCCTTGTGAGCAGCACTCATCTAGTCAAGGAGGTGACATTTCCCTTTAATCATAGTAGCCTGTGTGTCTGCAAGCTTCTTTTCCTGTCTTCAATAAAGTTGCCTGCTCAGAGACTGCAGTAATATGAGTAGCAAAAAGAGACCCACCAACAAACAGATGGCAGGTGTACACACACCTATTTCCCCATGGAAGCTGTGAGCTCCACAAGAGGACAAAGCCCCTTCATGGCTCTGAAGTCACCAAAGGACATTGCCCAATAACATCGGTTACATCAATCACAGCAAATCCCAGAATTCTGCCTGGAACCCAGCAGCAACTGACAATTTGAACAGGCAACAGCAGGTCTCAGAGCATATGCAACCTCCGATCCATTCTCTCCATGCCCACCTCTGCTACCACTGCCCTGCTCTGGCCATCACCTTCCTCAGCCTAGAATCGCCATCATTATTGCCACCACTTCTCTTTGCTGTACCGTTTGAAACACACCACAGCCACTATCCCCTTAAAGTCAAATTTATTTAGTGCCAGCAACCCTCAATATCTGGCTCATGGTAGCCTTAACCTAGGCTCCCTGTGTATGTCACTTCCTGTCTGGCAGACTCTGGTATTTGCCTAGTCTTCACACCCCCAACACCCAGGCCCATTTTAGGGACATTGCCCCTTCTTTCCTTTCATCCTCCAATGCTATTCCCCAGGTGCCATCACCTGAGATTCCTCCCTGGGGGGCTTCCCCAGAGCTCTACTCCCGAGAGAGACCCCTTCCAATGCCAGTAACTCCTCCCCTTCCTGCTCATTCTTGGCATCACCCTTTTCCTCTCCTGACAAGCTATATGCTGTATTTAATTTTCTTTTCTCTGATCTGCCTTTACCCTCTCAAACACCACTTTCTAGAGAATCGACACTTACTTTCTCCTCTTCACTGCTCAAACTTCAGGCCCAATCCCATTTATATTCAATTGTGAGGAGTAACCCTTTGCATTCTCATGACGCTTTTCCCTGGCATTTCTTTTCATGGCATCTTCATGGCATTTGTACATCACTGTACAAATTTATCATTGAAAAAAATGGCCATTATTCTTTTATAAAAACTTAAAAGATATTAATTTCAATTGTCACCCCTTAAATATATGGCATAGTTTCCTCCCAAACGACCATATCTCTTCTTTTATTTTTTAACTGATACATATTTAGATTAGGAAAAAAATGTTACTTTGACTTGTAACTTAAGTTTTGGGAAAACCCTCTCAGTCTGATAAATAAGTTTTGCCAAGTGCGACAGATATGTTCTACATGATCTTTTTATGCTGGATACAGACCATGTTGAATGCCATCAAAGTTTATAGAAGTCTGTAGTCCAAAATAGAAACCATAATATAAACCATTGACCATGATTGGTAGCTATGCTTCAAGATTTGTACATCTTGTCTAACAAACTTGCCATCCATCTATAAAATGCTATTAATAGGGGAATGGGTAAATGGGTAAGATGTTGGGTATATAGGAGTCCCCTGTATTCAGTATGTGATTTCTCTGTAAAGTCCCAAATCTTCTCTGAGGATAAAATGAAAAAGACAGTGGGGAATAAAATGTCACTGTACATGTAGGACAATAGACCTTACACTGAAGAAAGGCAAAAGTTCAAAAATAATATGTTTAATATTTTTCATTAGCTTTTATTTTAGATTGTTCTGTATTTTATTATTTTAAAACTGACTATTTCATTTACATATGAATTTATTTAGCTATTTTATTGGCTTCATATTGGAAGAAGTTTTGGATCACAGAAGGTCTACAACTGTGGAAGGGGAGGATGATTGGTACGGGGTGGCTATTATGTGGGATGCATGAGAGGAAGCTCACCTGAACAAACATATAAGGCATAGGAATGTGTTCAAATGTTCATGGGACATCCTCACAATGGGTGGAGATTCACATAATAAGCAAAGGAATATCAAAGTTCCACCCTGAGGAGCTTTGAAACATAATAGATCAGTAAGAATCTCGTGAGCACAGACAGGGACAATGACTATTAAAGGAGGATGGTCCATGGATGGGCCCTTGACACTGATGACTGTGCTTATGAAACTGTACTCTTGAAGTTGAAACTCAACCTAGTATTATACAGTGCCTAAGAGATGCCTCTTGGGAGCTTCTGTGTTGCTCAAATATGGCCTGTCTCTAAGCCAAACATTACCTACGCCCAGCATGGGATATGACTCCCAGGGATGAACTTCCCTGGCGATAAGTAATTACTACCAAGCACCAACTAGGATGTAACTAGAAAAATACCTTGAGCAAAAGGGGGAAAAGGTAAAGACAAATGATTTTATAAGGCTAAGAGACTTAAAAGTGAGTCAGGAAGTCATTCCAGAAATTAGGATATTGCATGACTTAGCAGGATCTCATTGAAAGCCAAAGTAGATACTAACCCAAATAGATAGCTCAGGAGTTTGGTGCCTTGCTCACCAGGGTGACAGATTTGGGCTCAGTTGTGTTGCCCACACTTGGCTCTTCTGTCCTACTGTCTAGTACAAAGTAGTCCTAGATTTGGTATGTGTACGTCCAAGACACATAAATTTTTGGGCTATCCATATGCCAGCTGGGCCCTGAATCTCAACTGAGTTGCATCACCTACTCTCCAGTTCATTGGTCTAACCCAGAACCACTAACAAGGGGGTGATGATTGACAACTCCCATAAACAGGAACCGAAAGATTTTACAACTACAAGCAAGAGCGTCCATCCATTGGCCCAATGGGAACAAAGCTCCCTCTCAATTAAAGGTGGAAGGGACACCATTAGCCCAACCCTCAGTATGGGGTAATGAACTATGGACTAATGTAGACTTAAAATAGATATATTTTTATTCTAATAATGGAAGACATTATGTCATTGATGTGGAGGCAGTGGCCACTAAGTTTCTGAGGGCAGGGAGAGGTAAAAACAGAGGTTATCTGGGGGCATTTTGAGGACCTGGGAATTTTCAGGAATGACATTGCAACAAGAGATGTAGGCCATTAGATATCTTGCCTTAACTTATGGAATTGTGTGGGACAGAGTGTGAAAACAACAATGTAAATTTTAATCCACATTAGTGGCAATGCTCCAAAATGTGTTCATCCATTGCAATCAATGTAACTCACTAATGAAGAATGTTCATTAGTGTGGGTAATTTTGGGAGTTGTGGGGAGCAGGTCATATAGTAATCCCCTATATATTATATGCGATATTTGTATAATCTAAGTATCTTTAAATTTTTTTAAAAATTTAAATAAATAAATAAATAAATAAATATATTTCAGGTTTCTATTTAACGTGACATGTACTTTATGTAATATAGGTTGATGTTGGGGCAATACTGTGAAATTGTTTTAACAGAAAATTGTATAATGCAAAAAAAAAAATTCCTGTTCACTTTTTAAAGTATTTTATTGCTATACTTCATATAATGTCAAATTACAATAAAACATGGCAAATAGAATAATAATATATATAAAATCACTAATCAAGTTAATATATAAGTAAACAAAAATATATTTAGAAATACTGGAAGATCCTTTCCATTTGATTAAATGTATACTCTGGAAATTGGAAAGAGTTTTGTCTATGCAGCAAGATACTTCAGAGGCTTAAAGAGAAAGAAAAGCTACATATGCAGTGTTTTCACGAGAAGGGTAGGCCTATATATTTCAAAGAGCAATTGACTATGTAAAATCTTCCTTCTGTGTCCTGCACTTAAAGTTGGTGGAAGTCCAGTTCATGTCGGGTTCTCCCCGATCCCCTGGCCTCAATGACACTCAGATAGAGGGCAGAGTAGTTGACAGCACCTGGCAGCTGGGGAGGCCTGAGTGGAGAGAAGAGAGCAGCACAGTTTAAATCCCCAACCCATGCTCAAGGGAGGGACACTGCCCATAGGTTTGGAGCTATACACAGGGTTGGGAAAAATACTTTGTGCTGTGGTGGTTCTCAGGACCTCAAGTGTCTCAATTGTTTTTCCCATCTTCATCACTGTGTCTTCTATTTGGAAGATTTATATTTCTATTGCTGTAGTTCACTGACCAGTACAGTAAACTCTCCTTTCAGCATTGTTTTATTTTCCTTGGCCTTTCTGTGGATATCTATAAGGCTAGAGATGCTTAAACACACTTTCTTTCACTTGGTGACCTCTAAGGATGCCTCAGTATCTCTACACCCCTTGTAAGCAGCTCTAATCTTGTTAAGGAGTTGGCATTTGTCTTTAATCAGTGCAGTCAGTGTGTCCGCAAGTTGCCTTTCCTGTCCTCTATAAAGGCGACTTCTCAGAGACTGCACTAATCTGAGCAGCCATAAGAGACTCACCAAGAAACTGATGGCAGGTGTACACATCACCAGTTCCCACTGGAGACTGTGATGGTCAGTGTACTCTGAATTCATATAATCAGGCAGCAGCTCCATCAATGCCTCTCCCAACTTCCCGAGGATCAGCCTTAAGGAAAGCTCCACAGAAAGACACAGCCCCTTCGTGGCCCTGTAGTCACCAGAGAGCCCTGCCTAGAAACCACGGATCCACCAATCACAGCAAATCCCAGAATTCCACCAGGAACAATCAGCAACTGACAGTTTGAACAGATATTCAGTGAGCTCTTCTCATGAGGTATTTAGTGGTTTACATATTCTTGTCTTCATTAATTTCGAATGTTCTTCTTTCTTGTCTTTTTAAAAATTTTTTTGTTGATTAAATTTTGAGATATAGTGAAATATTCCATGTTACCTGAAAGATTTGATGTTTTTTTAGAGTTTAGACGTCCCCTTCCCAAGGTTCCAACAGTAAGAATCATGACTTTCACCCATATTTTATTTTTCTTTCATCAACCAATACTGTTATGTGTACTTCTATTTTTTCTCCCCTATTGTGAACATCCTGCATCAGTTTGGTACTTCTGTTACAATGGATGAAACAATATTATCCATTATCATTAACTAAAATTCACAGTTCACATTAGAGTTCTCTCTTTGTGTTGTACAGTTATGTGGGTTTTGACCAAAGTGGCATGCCATGTATCAAACATTACACTAACATACAGAATTTATTGGTGCTGTAAAAATACCCTGTGTTCCACCTATTAAATCCCTGGAAATCAAAGATGAGTTTTAAGTTTTTCACAATTGAAAAGCAATTCAAAAGAAGTCTAGTACTTTGGGAAATGTGAAAAATACCTGAAACTCAAATTTCAGTTTTCAATGGAATTTATTTTTATATTTAGAAAAATGATCTTCATTATACCAAAGGAGATATAAAGGAAAATATAGAGAAAGAACTAAAGGATATGAAACAAAAGATGAATGATCAATATAGGAATCTCTTGGTGAAATTTCACAAACAGAAATACTTTTCTTGATGAACTTAATAACTGAGATGAAAAGTTCCTTGGTCGGTGGCAACAACAGATTGGAGGTAGCAGAAGGAAAAATCAGTGATTTCAAAGACAACACTACTGAAATGATTCATACTGAGAGCAGAAAGAAAAAAGAATGTGTAGTTCATTATTGGAAGTGTAATTAACAGTAATGAATTATGGGTGTGATTGTGGTTGAAAGGGGAAGTTTAGGTTCTTGTATGTCACTAGAATTAAAGCTAGAAGATAAAACAGGAGACTGTATAACATACTGAAGTCTGTTGTGGAGGATGACTGCGGTTAACAGTACAAAGATAAGAATGTTCTTCCATGAACTATAACAAATATATATCAATAATAAAGGCTTAATAAGAAGGTAGTATAGAGGAAGAACAAAACCTCTAATAAAACTATGGATGACAGTTAACAAGAAGAATGTAATATTCTTTCCTCAATTGTAACAAAGATACCATACCAATGCTAAGTGTCAATAATAAGGAAGTGTAAGGGCTATGGGATTTTTCTTTTTAGAACAAGAGAATGTTCTCAAGTCTACTGTGGTGATGAATGCACAATACTATGACTAACGTGAGAACCATTGATTGTACTCTTTGAATGAATTGTATGGTTTATTAATAAAACTGTCCTTAAAAAAAAAGTTTTCTTCAATGGTTGCAAGATAAATGGTATAATAAATGTGAAAAGGTTTAGTTTCTCCAAAGAAGTCTATTATAGAATGTCAAAGTATAGTTTGATCATCATTCTTATTGTGTTCCTGTTTCCTATAATAAAATTCTGGTTGAAATGCTAAGTAAACCGATTTTCTAAAAGGCCATAGATTATTGGTTATTCCATTTAAATAAAGAATATTTATTGATATAACATTTATGTTTATAGAATAGCTATATTGATTTGGTCTGGTATATTCTCTTAGCATTGTAATGGACCTATTATATCAGTCTTTAATTAATTGAGGGAGCTGTGGGCCTGAAAATTGGTTATGGATCTTTTCATATCTAAGTCACTGAATCAAACATAGACCAAACTGGTAGTAACCAAGAATGATTACAGCTAGAAGATGAAACATGGGGCTCTTTGGAGGCTTCTGTGAAGTATATTTAGGTCACATGGAAGTATGTTGGGATTATTGCTGACAGAATATGGGCTCATTACCGTAGTCACTATTGCCTTTCTATAGGGAGATGGAAACGGATGTAAGTTCCAGGGACTGATAAAGCCAAGAGACATCTCTATTATTGCAGAAAGAGCTCTTCTAATCTGAGATTATCACAGGTATTTCAATTAATAAAATTAGTTTACTTAAGGTTTTATTAAGATGAGAAATGAGAATGTATTGATAAACTATCTAGAGACCTAATCTGAACAGTCCTGGGGAAGGGGCTTAACTTCGTAACATTTCCTTATGATCTTGTCTCTGTGCTGCTCATCAAGTTGTTCTCTGTTCAATAATTGCAAAACAATGCTATGGAGATAATAGGGTTACTTTTAACAGCGATCCATAGTTCTCTATAATTTCACATAGACTATAATATTAAGAGAAAACTAATTGCAGGATGGAAGACAATTGCCAAAGATGTTTTCTTTAATGTTGGTTGTTTTTTTTTAATTCAGGAGCTTCAAATGAATATAATGTTTTCAACTTACTATTCCTTATTTCATAAACTTCTTGCTAACACTATTAGTTTCAAGATAAATTTGGATCTGTTCTTAATGTTTCATAAATTGATACTTGCAATCTAATTAAAGAAGTAAGCATCACTATCATTTCATTTCTAGAGAAGGTAACTTAGATTACTGCTTTGCCAACATTTAAATTACCACTTTTTAAAATTTCTCAACTATCATGATCAATAAACATGTGAAATACAATAAAAATGAAATTCCTGAAAATAAACGTATTAAAAAAAACACAAAGAGCCTAAGGGACCTGTGGGCCATCATTAAGTGTAACAATATGTGCATTATGCATTATGGGAGCAACAGAAGAGAAGAAAGAGAGAAAGAGGAAGAAGGAATATTAAAAGAAATAATGGCAGAAAACATCACATATTTATTGAAACACATGAATATGCACATTCAAGAAACTTCCCCTGCCAAAAAAAAAAAAAAAGCGAAATGGATAAACTTTAAGAGAACCATGCCCAGGCAGAGAAGAGATTCCTAAAAGCCACAAGAGAAAATGAATGTCTTATATATGGGAGTGCCCCAATAAGCATTAAGAGTTGATTTCTCATCAGAAAGCATTTAGGAAAGAAAGTAGAAGCATTAAATATTTAAAGTGATGAAAGAAACAATTGCCAATTAAGAATTTTATGTTGAGCAAGACTGTCTTTCACAAATGAGGGAGAGATTAGCTCATTCCCAGATAAACAAAAGCTGAGGGATTTCATTAACACTAGATCTGCTCTACGAGGAATGCTAAAGGCAGTTCTTCATACAGAAAGGCAAGGACATTAGACAGTGATAGAAGTGACATAAAGAAATAAAGCCCTCCGTTAATATATGGGTAATATAAATGTAAGTAAAATTCTGTTTTTTTTTTTTTTTTTTTTTTGGTATGTGACTCCATTTTTACTTTTTACAGGTTCTAAAGTGCAAAATGCACAAACATCAATGAAAAACCTATGATTTTGAACTTAGAATATATAAGGATATAATTTGTAACAAGTAAAATAAAAGAAGGGAGATGGAGGGGTATAGGATCAATGTATGTCCATCCTACTGAAATAAGTTCATATAAAATCAAATATGACTGTCATAGTTTTGGGAGTTAAATTTTAACCTCATGGGAACCTTAAAGAAAATATATTAAAAATATACACAAAAGAAACGATAAAAGACATAAAACAGTACACTGAAAAACTCAAATATGAAAGTGGCCATTAATGGAAGACTTGAAGGACAAAAAAGATATAAATCATACAAAGACCATATAGCAAAATGGCAAAAGAAAGTTCTGTGCTATGATTTGTGACTTTAAATGTAAATGGATTAAAGTCTCCAGTGGAAAGACAGAGTTCAACAGAATTGATTAAAAAAGAAGAAGATGAAAAATCGTAGTCTAACCACTTATAGTCTACAAGAGACTCACCTTAAATTCAAAGATGCAAGTAGGCTGAACATGAAAGGATGGAAAATATACCATGAAAATATGAAACAAAAAGAGAGCTGGGGTACCTATACTATTAGATAAAACAAATTTTGACCAAAAATTTTTATAAGGGACAAGAATGTCACTGTATACTGAAAAAGGGGGCAGTTCAAAAAGAAGACTTCACAATTATATATGCATCCAATGGCAAGCCCCAAAATAAATGAAGTAAATATTGACATAATTGAAAGGAAATGTAGATGGTTCTAGTATAATAGTATAAGACTTCAATATACCACTTACATAATGGCTAGGACAATTTGAAGACCAAAAAGCAAATAAAAGATTGAATAATACTCTAAACCATCTAGAACTAATAGATATATATGGAACATTTCACCCAACAGCAGCAGAATGCACATTCTTCTCTAGTGTACATGGTCATTCTCCACGATCGATCAAACGTTAGGTCATAAAAAAATCATCAATAAATTTTAAAGTGTGGAAGTCATGCAGTGAATCTTCTCCAACCACAAAGGAAGGAAGCAAAGAATCAATAAAAGAGGGAATACTGAAAAATTCACAAATATGTGACAATTAAGCAATGTACTCTTAAGCAACCAGTGAGTCAAAGAAGACTAAAGAAAATTTAGTAAATATCTTCAGGCAAATGAAACCAAAAACACAACATATCTAAACTCATGGGAGGCAGCAAGGGCTATACTGAGAGAGAGATATAACTCTTAATGTTTGCTTTAAAAATGATCTCAAACCAGAGACCTAACTTTCAAATTGAAGGATCTAGAAAAAGAAGAAGGAACTAAATACTAAGCAAGCAGAAGGAAGTAAATATAAAAGACTAGAATACAGCTAGATGAGATCAAGATTTAAAATATAGAGAGACTCAGCAAAACCAAAAGTCTTTACTAAACTGACAAAAACAGGGAACACAAATAACTAAAATAAGAAATGATTAGGGATATTACAACAAACCCTAGAGAAATAAAAAGGATTAGATAGGATACTATGAACAACTGTACACCAACAAATCAGATACCCTACATGAAATGAACGAGTTCCTAGAAACAGGTAAACTACCTACACTGACTCAAGAAAAAACAGTAGATCTCAACAGACCAATAACTAGTAAAGAGATTGATTCAGTAATCAAAAACCTACCAACATCCATATTTAGGAGTTATCTTTTCATGATGTTCTTTCATAATCTGTAACAATGTTCTACAACAATGCAGAGTGTAGGTGGAGGAATGATGTATGGAAAATGGGCACATTATGCATGACTGTTTTGTAAGCTCACAACTTCTCTAATAAAATATATTTATATTTTAAAAAGGAGAAAGAATTTTTTAAAAAATCTGCTAACAAAGAAAAGACAGGACACGATGGTTTCCTGGTGAATTTTACCAAACATTCTGATAGAATTAAATCCAATCTGGTTCACGCACTGCCAAAAAATTGAAAACACTGGAATACTCCCTAACTTCTTCTATGAGACCAACATCACCCAAATATCAAATTTAGATTAAAAAAAAAATACATTAGAGAAAAGTACAGACCAATATCCCTTATGAATATAAATGCAAAACCTCAACAAAATACTAACAAACTGATTCCAACAGAACATCAACAGAATTAGACACCACGATTGTGTGGGACTTATCCCAGATATGAAAGAATAGTTCAACATAAGAAAAATCAATTAATGTAATACAACACATTAATAGAATTAAGGGAAAAAATTATCATCTAATTCATGCAGAAAAGGCATTTGACAAAATCCAGCAACTTTTCTTGATATAAATACTTAGAAAACTGGGAATAGAAGGAAAGTTCTTCAACATGAAAAGGGCCATGTATGAAAAACACACAGCTAACATCATACTCAATGTTGAAAGACTCATAGTTGTCCCTCTAAGATCAGGAATAAGACAAGGATGCCTACTGTCACCACTGTTATTCAATATTGTAGTTTAAGCTCTCTCTAGAGCACTAAGGCAAAAAAATAAATAAAATGGACCCAAGTTGGATAGGAAGAAGTAAAGCTTTCCCTGTTTGTAGATGGCATGATTTTATAACCAGAAAATCCTCAAAAAATCCATAAAAAAGCTTGTAGTGTTAGTAAATCATTTCAGAAAAGTGGCAGGGTACAAGATCAACATGCAAAAATCAGTAGTTTCTTACACATTAATGAACAATCTGAAGAGGAATTCAAGATGTCAAGTCTACACAAAGCACTTTACAGATTCAATGCAACCCCAATCAAAACTGTAACAGGCTTCACAACAGACATGGAAGAGCCAATTCTCAAATTTATATGGAAAGGTAAGGGAACCTGAATACCCAAATTCATATTAAAAAGACAACAATGAAGTTGGAGGACTCACACTTCCCAACTTTAAAACTTATTACAAAGTTACAGTAATCACAGCAGCATGGTGCTGGCACAAGGACAGAAAAATAAACCAATGGAATCTAATAGAGAGTTCAAAAATAAACACTCACATCCACAACCAATTGATATTTTACAAGGGTATCAAGTCCCCTAAACGGGGAAATAAAAGTCACTTCAACAAATGGTGGTGGGAAATCAGGATATCTGTATGCAAAAGAATGAGGATGGTCCCATTTATTTGAACCTATAATTAGCAATATATTAGTTAAAGATATGTCCCAGAGACTTAAATCCTCAGTCACTTCATATGCCGGTTGGCTCCTGGACTCAGACGAGTTGCAAAAACTAAGCTCCAGTTCACTGAACTCTCCCAAGACAACTAACAAAAGGATGAAGATGGAAAACGTCCATCCCAAAAAAAAACAGAGAGTATCTATAACTGCAGGCAAGACAATTGCATCCATTTCCCCCATGAAATCTAATCTCCTTCTCAATCAGAAAAAGAGTAGGCATCACCATCCTAAAATCCACAAGAATAAGGATTGAACAAAAATAAGGGGAGAATGCAACTATGGACTAAAGTAGACATTATTATTCTAGCGATGGGAGAACTTGTAACATTGATATAAAGGCAGTGGCCACCAGAGCATCTGAGGAGAGGGAGAGAATGGAACATGTAACATGGGGCATTTTGGGGACATTGGAATTGTCCTACATTACATTGCAATGATGTTTTGCAGAGGATGTGGAGAAATAATGATGCCATTATGCATTTTGTCAAACATATAAAATTGGGTGGTGCAAAGTATAAACTATAATGTAATCTATAGACCAGAGTTACTAATAATGCTTCAATATGTGTTCATCAATTGTAACAAATGTACCACACTAATGAAAGATGTTGTTAATGGGGAAAAGCATGGAAGGGGGAGGAGGTGAGGTATATGGGAATCCCCTATATTTTTTATGTAACATTTTTGTAATCTAAATCTTCCTTAATAAAATGAAATAAAATAGAAATATAATAAAATAAAATAGAATGAAGGTGGACTCCCACATTATCACATATACAAAATTAGCTCAAAATGGATAAAAGACCTATGTATAAGAGCCAAAATTATAAAATTCCCAGAAAAAAATATAGGGAAGCATGTTCAGGACCTTGTGTTAGGCAATAGTTTCTTAGCCTTTACACAAAGAGCATGAACAATAAAAGAAAACATAGACACATGGATCTTCATCAAATTTAAAAACTCTATGCACCAAAGGACTTCATCATGAAAGTAAAAAGACAATCTAAAGAATTGGAGGGATATGTTCAGAAATCATATATATAATAAAGTTTTAACACCCAGAATATATAAAGAAATCCTACAACTTAACAACATAAAGACAAACAACACAGTTTTAAAATGCATGAAATGTTTAAATAGACATCTCCCAGAGAAGATATACAAATGGCCAAAAGCACATGTAAAAATGCTCAACATCATTAGCCAGTGGGAAAATACAAATTAAAACCTCAGGGAGATACCATTTCACAAGCCCTAGGATGGGAAAATGGAAAACTACAAGTTTTGCAGAGGATGTGGAGAAATAAGAACACTCATTCTTTGTTGGTGGAAATGTGAAATGATGCAGCTGCTGTGGAAAACAGTTTGGAGGTTCCTCAGAAAGGTGAGTGTAAAATTACCATATGACCCCCCAATCCCACCTCTAGGTTTATATCTTTTTTTTTTTTTTTAGTTTTATTTATTTTGTTCTAACCGCACCCCTCCCCCCCTCCCCCACCCTCTTTGTCCCATGTTCGCTGTCTTCTCTCTGTGTGTTTCTCTATGTCCACTTATTTTCTCTTCAGGTGGCATCGGGAACCGATCCCGTGATGTTCTGGAGTGGAGGGAGGCTGCTCACTCTCCTGTACCACCCCAGCTCTCTGTTATGATGCATTGTCCCATGGACTCTCCTCTGTGTCTCCTTTTGTTGTGCCATCATGCTGCAACAGCTCTCTATGCAGGATCGTATTCCTGTGTGGGCCCACATGGATTCACCAGGAGGCCCCAGGAATTGAAACCTGTACCTCCCATTATAGTACATAGGAACCCAATTCCTTGAGCCAAGTCCACTTCCCTTATACCTCTCTTATTTTTCCAAAGGCTGCCAAAGCAAAAGCACCAGAAATGTGGTGGCTTTTATAATAGGAAATTTATTTGCAATAAATCTTACAGTTCTCAGGACACGAAATGTCCGAATCAAGGCAACATCAGAGTTGCTTTGTCACCAAAGTCAGCTAGTGGTGACCCGGGCATCCTGCCACATGGTGAGCCAAAATGGCACCAATCTTGCCAAGGTCCCTGCATTCCCTTCAATGCTCACTGTCTCCTGAAGCTCAGCTGTGTGTAGTCAGGCATATGGCTTGTCTCATTCCAGGCCTCCTCTCTGAGCCTCAGCTGCTACAGTTTCTCCCTGAGCCCAGCTGTGGGCAATCAGGCATATAGCTCATAACTTCAGCTTTGGGCTCTCCATGACTTAGCTTCTTGCAGGCTTAGTGCCTCAGCTTCAGCTGCTAGCAGCCCTTAAGTCCTCTCTCTCACATGGCCTGTTCAAAATGGCAAAGCTCCTTTCTCTGTGTGTCTTCTTTCTCTTTGCTTCCATCTATATAAGGATCCAGTAAGAGAGCAGAGACCTAACCTGACTGACAACTCACTGACATCAGCCAAACAAAAGCAATCAGAGTTGGGAGCAGATGTAGCTCAAGTGGTTGAGTACCTTCTTCCCAAGTATGAGGTTCTGGGTTATAATCCCTGGTAACTCCTAAAAAAAAAAAAAAAAAAGTAATCTAAGTAATTGATCTAATCAAATTCCCTTAACCAAATGTAAAGAAATCAAATGATCTCACACTCCCTGGAATGGATTAGTTCAAAAACATAATCTTTTCAGGAAAGGATTAATTAAATTAAAACTGAAAATGTCACATTACCCAAAAGAATTGAAACCAGGAACTCACACAGATATTTTCACCAATATTCATAGGAGTATTATTCTTGCCAAAAAATGGAAGAACAGATGAATGGATAAACAAAGTGTGGTGGAATATTCTTCATCTGTTAAGAGGAATGAAGATCTGATGACATGAGACAACATGAAGAATCTTGAAATAAGCCAGACACAAAAGGACATATGTAAGATCTCATTGATATGAAATAATTAGAATAAGCAAACTTATAGTCAAAACTAGAATAAAGTTTACAGGGGCCAGGATAGGGATAAGGAAGCATGAATTAATGCTTAATTGCATAGATCATCAAGGTGATTATTTCCCTCAATTGTGACTGCTGCTCTTAAATGAGTCTGCTCTACACAGCCATCTCTTTTTTTCCTTTTTTTAAAGGAAGCTTTAGATTACATAAATATTACATGAAAAATATGGGGGTATTTACACATAACACACTCCCTCCTCTTCACACAACTTCCCCCATTAGCAACATATCTCATTAGTGTCACAAAATCTGTATTTATATTTTCAGGTTATCTCTCTCTAATAACAATTCCACTGTGGCTGGCCCAAAGTTGCAGCACCAGAGCCCTTGAGGCTCCCTTACACCACCAGCCCCAACCTTTGTAATCAGTCCTTTGTAAATACATCTTCCTTAAGTTGTCTTTTTTTGAGTGACAATCTATTTTCCTTAGGAATTTGATAAAGTATATGATACTGAATTAAGTTGCTTAATCTTTATGAGCTTCTTTTCTTATTTATAAATTAATATAACGTAATTACTGCTCTTCAGGTTATTCTGATGATGAAAACTTATGCTTTAAATAGAGTGTTTGAAAGAGTAAACACTCAAAAATATAATCATTATGGTTATTTTATTGTAAGGATGCAGTTCACTGTGTGCAATAGAAAACTCAACTAGAAGTGACATAATTAAAATGAAGCTTAACACCTATTAAAAGAAACACAAAATCTCCTTTCAGATTTATTTTCTGGTTCATTTTGTGTTTTCCTTTAATCCTTTTTTGGGGTAATCAGAGTGGGCCAGGTCCCTGGGCAGGGCACAGATAACTCTCTCCTGGCATCTTTTTAATACCCGGAACCCAGTGGCTCAGCCCCTGGGCAGCTAGAATGAAATAAAGTAAAAACATAAAATAAATTTTTTAAAAAATTTAAAGGAATAAAACAAAGGCATAAAAAACAACAAATTTCTTGATGAAAATTGAAATTTCTTATATTTTAGAAATAAAAATAATAAATATAAAACAAGATGTTCCAGGGTTGTTTAAATCAGGTGCTTGAAACCATCATCTAAGACCTAAGTTTGTTCTGTTTTCTCAACACTAAAAGGCATGCTGCCTGATATCTGGACACATACTGGAGGAAAAGGGAAGAATAGTCATTAGGAAACCACTGCATCAACACTATTAAGTACATGGTAGGGAGGGGGCTTCTTAACATCTCTGTCAGCACCTGACCTCTCTGTTATCACATCAATGTGGTCGGGACCAGAGTGAGTCTAGCAGGGTTGGAGTGAGCACAACAGGGTCCGAATGAAAAGGAAAAATACCTTCAGGGAAACCAGTAAGTGAAAAAGTGGTGCTATATCTGGTGTGATGATTAGTTTCATGTGTCACCTTGGCCAGTAATGGTGCCCAGTTGTCTGGCCAAGCAAGCACTGGCCTAATTGTTACTATGAGAACATCTCATAGACTTGAATTACCAGTAAGTTATTGTATCTGTGGCTATTTCGATCTACAATCAACTGAAATTGGCTTCAACAATAAGAGATGTCTCATCCAATCAATTGGAGGCTTTAAAAGGAGAAGTGATGGTTTCAGCAGTCAGAAGAGAAAATTTTGATCTCAATTTCAGCCAGCCATCTTCTCCTGGGGAACGTATTGAAAATCTTCTTCAGAGTTCCTGGCTTGAAGCCTGCCCCATGGAATCTGGACTTGTGGAGCCCCACAATCTTGGGAGACAATTTTACAAAATCTCATAATATTTACAGGTGTCTCCTGTCAGTACTGTTTCCTAGAGATCCCTGACTAATACACCTGGTGAAAATGATGAGCCCAGTTGCAGAAGATAATGCATAACTTTGACAACAGCTTCTACTTCAGTCCAACCTGATAGATCCTGTACCCTTTTTCCTATTAACAAAGACAGTAACTATAAGAGGCTTTGGGTTGCCAACATTAGAAACCTTCTCTGTCAAACCTAACCAAAACAAGCTGGCTTTCAATGGAGAGATGTAAGGCAACTCAAAATCAGTGGGAGTGCTAGAGAATCCATTTATAAAAACAAAGAGGAACCAAGAAAGATTAACTACAAAGGGTCCTGCCCTGGGAAGTCTGCTAGAGGAAGGTCCACCACGGTGGCTGTTCTGCTGCCTCTCATCATTGTCATCGCTGTCACTCATTGCAGCATCCACCCTTTGAATTTTTGCAGGTGCTCCTCCTGATTTAAGGCCCAGATGGGCATATTCAAGTGACCAGGCCTCGTTCATCTTCATATACCCTAATGGCCTAGGGGTAAGGAAAGAAAACCAGGCTACTCTGATCTTCCATAGGCTCCCCTCTGAACCACATGGTGTAATCTATTCTAAAAGTATATTCAAATCTATTACTTCCCTGTTGGAGATCCTTCCCAGGACTCACAGCACCCATGAACCAGCTCCTACTAGCCTCATCTGGTTTAAAAGTAAGAGATATCCCTCTCTCATTTAACGCTAGCTGCAGTGACCTTCTTTCCTACCATGCCCCACAAGCACCCTCCAACAACAGGGCTTGCACTCTTACATCTATCTAGATTCTTCCCCACCCCCTGCTACTCATCAGCTCACTCTTAGTAAACCTTTAGGACTCCATCAAAATGCTACTTTATAAGGAGAACTTTACCAATTCTTCATGACTGGGCTAGTATCCCACTGTTTTCCAGCAATCTTTAGTTCTCTTAGCTATCACTTTAATACTAATCCATCCGGACTCTCTCCCTAGACTAAGCTGCTGAGGACAGAGATAACCATGGCTCTCGTTCATAACTGAGTCCCACACTGCCTGGCACCTTTTGGTACTCCACAGCTGCCCAATCTGCCTGGGCCATAATTTATTGTCGTTCCCAATAGATATCTACATCAGTGCTTCTCAAGCTTTGATACTCATGAATCCCCAGAGGAGAATGTGAACATGTGAATTCTGTTTTGCATAGGTCAGGAGGTTCTGTGTTTCTGAAAAACTCCCTGATGATGCCAATGCTCCTGGTCCATGTACCACACTTATTAAATCAAATGAGGTTCAAGTTGTTCCCATTGAGAATTCCAGGACCACGGAGCCAGGATAGTGTTGGGCACGGAGTTTGTCCCACTTGTCTCCAGGTGCCCAGCTTAGAGGTAGCAATAATGCTGTCTCTGCCCAGCAAATTGATGCAGGATAATGGTCTTAATGGGTCCCACACATTAGCCAGTTTCTGACTCTACTCACAGGGTTTCAGTAAGAAACAAGTCACTTGAAAGAGACTGCAGACCTTGAATCCAATAATCTTGTACATGTGGAATATATTTTAAGATCCAAACACTTCAGCTAAGCCCCCAGGTGAGGGCTATTACCAGAACCGAATATTTCAGTCTGAAACTGAAGCTCTTGAATTATATCAAAGAATACTCAAAGTGAAATACTTGACCAGAATCTGCCATCCCAACATCCCAAGGACAGTTGAACAATGTCTATATTTATGGAAAGGAAGTTCAACCGGTAGCACTCCCACAAGAACTTTAAGTATTGTTGTTTGGGGATTAAACTCTTTATTTACTAAGCTTTTCCAATTTCATGCTTCGTTTCAAATTTAAGCTGCAGAATATAATTTATGACATAAAGTGGTTTTTGGAATAAAGTTGAGGACTGCATTAAACAGGTCAGATGATAAATGGAGCTTGCAGGACCATGGATTGTGTGGTCTCTGTAACTTCCAAGAGTTAACCCCTCCTCTCCTGGTACCACACATTCTTCTGTCCAAATGGATTGTAAAACCCTGCAACCATGTTGTACTGAACATTAATGTCCCCAAACTGCCCATTTTAGATGGTGAATTTTACAAGAAAGTGTTTTGGTTTCAACAGCAGAATGCTTATCTGGCTTTTCAAGTGTTTAATTCCTGAACTGTACTGTATGGGACGTGGATGAAATTATTGAAATTTATCTCAAATTTGAAATTAAGTTATCTTACCATTTTCCCAACAAAATCACCTTCCTGCATAAGTGATTCTAACAATGTCTTCAGTGTAACTCACAGACTGGCAGTAAGAAACCAGCTACAAACTGATAGGATATAAATTCTCTCAGTATGGACCCCTTAGATTCCCTCAAGCTTCCTAAAATGCATAAAATCATGTAGCATGCATCTTACTAAATATTTAGGTATATTCTAGAACAAATCAGTTCATACAATTTAATGCCTTATTTTCTCTATCCTCAATTAGGTTTGCAGAGCAGAAAGAAAGTTAAGTCGAGCAGCAGCAGAAGAAAATGGAAAGAAAATATGGAGGACATTTACTCATTCTGTCAAAGTCTCTCTTCTAAAAACCAGAGCCATTTATTTTCAGTCTGGATGTGGCAAGAAAGTTTTGGAGCTCTATTAAGTTGGAGACCCTGAGCTTTTGTGTGTGCTTGCTGCATTAATGTAAACCAGTTAGGCATTGTCTGCATAGTTATTTATCTAAAAGCTAGCTCCTCACTCTACTGTCATGCAGGAGAGACCTTGGAAATCAGCCCCATGTCTGATGCCTTCTGAAACTGTACTTAAGCCCTATTGTTTGTTGTGGTTCTGAGCAATATCCAAGGGGCAAGCCTCCTAGACTTTGGAGGATCAGAAATTAACAGCATAATATACTCACTTGGGTTAATGGACTCCAGAGCAAGAAATGGAGAGAGGGAAATGGATTGACTGCAACATGTAGACATGTGAGACAGTGAAATTAAATGCAAAATAAATGTTTGTCTGGTATCAAACGAAAATACAGTGAGCCCCCATCCGCTGGTTATCATGTAAGTCCATGCTTAGTCTACTAGTTAACTATTGTCACATGAGTCAGGGGCAGAGTGAATATCATACATGTGATACACTTTTTGAAGTCAGTGCAATAGTCACCTTCCTTGCTCACCATAACAGAATTGTGGTGATCATACCTACTGTGACTTTGATTGGTTTTACTAATGTAAAATTTGGTGGCAATCATTAACAGGTGTGGCTAATTCTCATAAGCCCAGATCTCTCTGAATCTAAACTTTTTTAATAGTAAAAGATAATGCAGTTCTTCAAAATTTATGCTTTCTTTTTCTGATGTTATTTCAACCACCTTGACAGATATACAAATTCCCTTACATTCTTACCTCTTTCATGTAGTTGTCTGCTCCAACACTCTTTAAGACCAAGAGGAAAAAGCCTATGTAAATTTAATTCCTATCCACCCACCTCTTACATGCTTTCTCTAAGAGACCACAAAATTTAGTTTTACTTCTGGGAAGAAGAACTTAAATGACTCTACCTATTCACCCCGTTGCTTTCTAAGAAGTCTTACACTGGAAGTCTTTATTCCTACCCCACCCCATAATCGCATGACTGCAAATTCCCATGTATTTTTACTCAAGGTTAATGGTGAGAAGACAGCTCAGGCTTAACAATACTGAAGCATGGAAGATTCATTTAAAAATATTTTGCTCACATTCCTTCAAACTGCCCATTTCATAAGGTTATTTCAACTAAGTTAAACTCGCAGAGCTCAAAAATCCATAATTGATTGCATTAGTTCCCGATACAATTAATGATGGACCCATGACTTCTAACTGGCAATAGCCAATCCACCAAGTGGAGAAGGAACAAATGGTTAGCTTAAGTTCCAACTAGCAATTCTTTTTGGGCGGCTTGTGTGGCACTAAGAAAATAATGGGCTATAAATTTAATACCTTGATGACTCACATAAATGAAATACGTCTAACTGCACAGAACACACATGCTTAAAAAAAGGAAGGCTAACAAAGCCTAAACTTTTTATTACACAACCGTTATTTCAGATTCTCTCTCTTCTGCATGGATATTTACATCCTCCAAAAGGGTTGGGACATTTTCTATCATTATTTCTTCAAATATTCTTTCTGCCCTTTTCCCTTCTCTTCTCCTTCTGGGACACCCATAGCACATATGTTTGCATGTCTCCTGCTGTCATTAGTTCCCTGAGAATTTGTTCAAGTTTTGCCAAATTTTTCTTCATCTGTTCTTTTCTATGTTCAATTTCAGAAGCAATTTCTTTAAGCTCACCAATGCTTTCTTCTGCCTCTTCAAATCTACTATTATATGATTCCAGTGTATTTTTAATTTCATTTCTTGCACCTTTCTTCCCTTAAGATTTGCTATTACTCTATGTATGCTTTAAAATTCTTCTTTGCACTCATCCAATGTCTTCTTAATATCCTTAATTTCTTTAGCCATGTCATTGAATTTATTAAGGAGGTTTGTTTGAACATCTATAATTAGTTGTCTCAACTCCTTTATATCATCTGGAGGCTTATCTTGTTCCTTTAACTGGGCCATATCTTCCTGTTTCTTGGTGTGGATTGTAATTTTTTGTTCGTGTCTTGGCATCTGGCTTACTAGGGTATTTATTCTGTGTGCAATTTTTCTCTTTAGTTTAGGGCTTCCTGCCCTTTCTCTCTTGCTGGTTGTATAGTAGGAGCCAAGGATGTAGTTTGTCCTGTAAGCTCTGGAGGTTCAAGCTGCCCTCAGTGCCCTCAAAGACCATTGAAGCTCTCCCAACTTTCTCCTTTTCCAGGGGTAGGGACAGAGCCACAGCTGTGTGAAATAATACAAGTCATGCAGGCCTAGACTGTAGTTGCCCAGAAAGACTGATGAAGCTTCACGCCCCTTTCTTCCCTGTCTGCGTCAGGGATGGATCTGCAGATGTGGGCAGTAATCTGTGCAGTGCAGGTCCAAGATGACCACAGTTGCTCCAATAGACTTCCAATTATTCAGTCTGTGCCAGCCAGATGTACCTGCAGTTACCTGGACAGGCTGTTGCAGGGCCCGCCAGTATCCTCCCGCTTAAGATGAGGCTGAAGCCTACGCTAGGGTTGCAGGCCAATCTGGGTGAAAGAAATTGGTCTATACCACCACCATGATTTTCAGTCAGCCTGGCTAACCATCATGCTGGGGGTGGAATCAAAATTGCAGTTACCAGCCTCTTTCCGACTTGGACAGGTTCAATATTCATCTGTTCTTAGGGTAATATTTTAGCCAGCCCAGGGGACTACTCATTAGCTGACATTGGTGGCCTACTGACTCCTCCTCCCCTATTTTTGGGAAATGGAGCTTCCAATTCCTGCCACAGAATAGCTCCTGGGGTGGCTTGCACCACCTAATTTGGATGATCACCGGGCTCCACGGCATGGCCTGTTATTTCCCAGAGAGGATGGCGCAACTCCCCTCAGCTTCCTCCCTGTATATGGTGGGCCTGAGGCTTAGGCTAGAGCAGCAATCTTATCTACCAGCACTGTGATCCTCAGTCAGCACCGCCACTCCTGTGTCAGTCAGAGAGTTAAGATGGTGCCTACTGGCCCCTTGCTGACATGGACAGAATCGACTTTAACTTTTCTTAGGATTATACTTTAGCCCGCCAAATTTACTAATCAGTAGCAGAAGTTTGCACCCAACTGTCTCTTCTTACCCTTTTTTTGAAAAGTGGAGCTTCCAATTCCAGCCACAGAACAGCTCCGGAAGTGGCATGTGCCTCCAGTGCAGGATGGGCACTGGCCTCCTTAGTATAGAGGGCGCTAAGTGCAAATCTTTTCCGCAGATGGGCACTCTCCTACTTCCATTCATTCAAGGATATTACAGGATGCACTTCTGGTCTCCAGGGGCCCCCAAAAAAATCCTTATTTCCCTTGGGTGATTACTAACTGTCCTGTGGCAGGAGTTGATTCTAGGAGCATCTTAATCTGCTGCCATCTTGCTAGTTGTCACTTCATCCTTTATTTTTTAATTGATACCTATTTAGAGTAGGAAAAAAATGTCACTTTGACTTGTAACTTAATTTTTGGGAATACACTCTCACTGTGATTAATAAATTTTGCCAAGGACAATGGAAGTGCTCTACATGATCTTATAAGGATGGTTACAGGAACTGTTGGATTGCATCAAAGTTTATTAAAGTGTTTGGTACAAAATATAAACCTTAAAGCAAACCGTTGACCATGGTTGGTAACTATGTTTCAATATTTGTACATCAGATCTAACAAACTTCCCATCCACATATAAAATGGTATTAACAGGGGAGTGGAAAGGAGGAAGATGTTGGGTATAGAGGATTCCCTGTATTCAGCATGGGACATTTCTGTAAAGTCCTCTATCTTCTTTGAGGACAAAATGAAAAAAGGAGGACACTGGGGCAAAATAAGGAAGAAAATATCATTGTACATATAGGACAACAGAACTTACACTGAATAAATGGCAAAGTGACAAAAACAATTTTTTAAATACTTTGTCATTATTTGTTATTAGCCTCAATTTATATATTTTTATTTCTTTTTATTTTTTTCAATTGTTTTGTATTTTATTTATTTTGAAAACTATAATTATTATTTCATTTTCTTATTAATTGTATTTGGCTATTTTTATAGGCTTCCTTTTGGAAGAAGTTTTGGATCACAAAAGGTATACAACTGTGGCAGGGGAGGATCATTGTACACAGTGGCTTTTATGTGGGACAGAGGGGATGCAAGTCTCCTGTGCAAACATGTAAGGCACAGAAATGTGTTAAAATCTTCATGGGGCATCATGACGGCAGGTGGAGTTTCCCAGAATACCCAAGGAATATAAAATTCCCATCCTGGGGAGCTCTGCCACATTCTCTAATAGATCAGCAAGAATCCTCTGAGTACAGACAGGGGCAATGACTATTAAAGGAGGATGGTCCATGCACAGGCCTTTGATATTGATGACTGTGCATATGCAACTGTATTCTTGAAGTTGAAACTGAGCCTAGTATTATAGAGTGCCTAAGAGATGCCTCTGGGAGCCTCCCTGTTCTCAAATGTGGTTGTCTCTAAGCCAAACTCAACATATAAATGCAGTACCTTCCCCCAAGTATGGGACATGACTCCTGGGGGTGAATTTCCCTGGCAATGAGAAATTACAACAAAACTGAAACTAGCAATGAAACTGGGAAAAGACCTTGACCAAAAGGGTAAAAACGAAAAGTCAAATGAGTTTATAGGACCAAGATACTTCAAAGCGAGTTGAGTAGTCATTCCAGAGGTTACACTTATGCATGTCTTAGCAGGATTTCTTTGAATGCCAAATGAGATACTACCTAAATATCAGGGATGCTGTGGGCTCTGGAGACATCCAGACAGTATAGTCAGGGCAGATAAGTCAGGAGTTAGGGACCCTGCCAGTGGGGCCTATTTTGGAATTTATGCTCCCAGTGTGACAGAGTTGGACTCAACCCAGGGGGGAAGGTGCCCTGATGGCCACTCTGTAAGGTTAGGATCTGGCTGCCCCTCAAGTCTACATCACAAGATCCAAGGAAAACTGAGGAAAGTGGGCACAACCAAGGTTGAAAATCATCCTGGCAACTAACCAGCCCATTTTGCCCTTCCCTGCAGGCTCAGTAATAACCCCAGAAATATCTAAGGGAAATAAAACTTTTCCAACCACATGGTCCTAAGCCTACAACAGTCATTATTTTGGGTGTTGAGCAGGAACGGGACCACATCTTAGCCATATTCAGACAGAGACTCACAACGCCAAGAAGGACTATGCTCTTAAGAGATGTTTGTTGTGTGCGAGCTGGGCTCTTACCCTCAACATAGTTGCTACACCTACACTCCAGCTCATAAGACTCACCTAGGACAACAAAGTAGGAGGATGATAATGGACAACTACCATTCCAAGGAACCAAGATACCTTACAACTGCAAGGGAGTCCAATCCATCAGCCGTATGGGACAGAAGCTCCCTCACAATTAGAGGTGGAGTGGGCATCACCATCCAAGAATCCTCAGGATTGGAGAATGAACTATGGACTAGAGTGGACTTACTGCTATTCTACAATAGACTTATTGTGATCCTAGCAATGGAAGAAATTTTACCATTGAGGTGGAGCCAGTTGTATTATGCCCCAGGTATAATACAGGGGCATTTTCTGGACCAGGGAATTGTCCTGAATGGCATTGCAATATATAATACAGGCCATTATATATCTTTCCATAATCTACAGAATTAGGCTGGACAGAGTGTAAACTACAATGTAAATCTTAATCCACGCTTAGTGGCAATGCTACAAAATGTGTTCATCAATTGCAATGAATGTGGGAAAATGTGGGGGTGTGGGTAGCAGGGCATATGGTAATCCCCTATATATTTTATGTGACATTTGTGTCATCTAAGTATCTTTTTAAAAAATTAAAAAACGTTAAAAAAGGAATACTGAAAGAAAATACTGTTTAAGATGATGTATACTTTATATAATATAATTGATGACAGTGCAATAATGTGAAAGCTATTTTATCAATAAATTGTAAAATGAAAAAAAGTTTTGCTTTTTAATTTTTTTTGTTGCTATACATCACATAATTTCAAATAAAAATAATAATAGCAAACAGTATAATAATATATAAAAATCACTTATCAAGTCAATATATAAGTAAAAAACATTATCTTTAGAAATGTAGGAAGATCCTTTCCATTTGATTAAAAGTATACTCACTGAATCTTGAAGGAATTTTCTCCATGTTCTGAGATAATTCAGAGGCCTAAAGAGAAAGTAAGGGCCACATATTCAAGGTTTTCCCAAGAAGGGATACTCTGTTCATTTAAAAGAGGAATTGACTATGGAGAATCTTCATTCAATGACCTGCGTTTAAATTTGCTGGAAGTCCAGGTCATGTCGTGTTCCCCTGGATTCACTGGTCTCAGTGACACTCACATAGAGGGCAGAATAGTTGACACCACCTTGGCAGCCCTGTGTGGAGAGAAGAAGAGTAGGACTGTTTAAATTCCCAAGGGGGGGATTCTGTGGCTAGTTTTGGAGCCACACACAGGTTTGGGAAAATTACCTTGTGATGTGGTGTTTCTAGGACTTCAGCAAGTGTCTCCAGAGTATTTCCCATCTTCAGCATTGCATCATCTTGTTGAAAGGGTTATTTCACAGACCAAGCCAGTTAATTCTCCTTTCAGCATTTCTTTCTTTTCATTGGCCTTTCTGTAGGTTTCTGTGAGGCTGGAGAATCTTAAACTCTCTTTCCCTTGCCTGGCGTCCTCTAAGGAGACCTCAGTCTCTCTATACCCATTGTGAGCAGCACTCATCCGGTCAAGGAGGTGACATTTCTCTTTAATCAGTGAAGCCAGTGTGTCAGCAAGCTGCTTTTCCCGTCTTCTTTAAAGTCAACTTCTCAGAGACTGCACTAATCTGAGTAGCAATATTGTTACTCAGATTAGTTCAGCATCTGGAGACTGTGGTGGACCGTGTGCTAGGAACTCATATCATCAGGCTCCTTCTCCATCACCCCCTCTCCCAGCTTCCTGAAAGTCAGCCTGAAGGAAAGCTCCACAGAAGGACACAGCACCTTCGTGGACCTGGAGTCACCACAGGACCCTGCCCAGTCACCAGGGATCCACCAATCACAGCAAATCCCCGAATTCCACCTGGAACCCAGCAGCAACTGTCAACTTGAACAGACATCAGCAGGTCTCGGAGCATCTACAACATCTTTCCATTCTCTATCCTCACTTCTGCTGCCACTGCCCTGCTCTGGGCATCACCACCCCCAACTTCGAATCGCCTTTATTGTCACCACCAGTTCTCCGTGCAGTACCTTTTGACATACACCACAGCCACTATCTGCTTAAATTCAAACTCCTCTGGTGCCAAGTGACCCTCATTGTCTGGCTCCTGGCCAGATGTTTCTGGCTATTCAGGACCCCTTATCCTTCCAAAGAAACTTGATAATCATGTTTTTCATTTATTTAAAACATGCTGGTGGAATTTTTATTGGGATTGCATTGAATCTGTATATCAATTTGAGTAGAATTGACATCTTAATGGTATATAGTCTTCCAATCTGTGAGCATGGAATGTTCTTCCAATTATTTAGGACTTTTTAAAATTTCTTTGAACAATGACTTGTAGTTTTCTGAATACACGTGCTTTACATATTTGGTTAAGTTTATTCCTAAATATTTGGGTTCTATCTGTCATATTTTTTCAGCACTCTTTTGACATTTTTAATTACTTTTATTGTTATAATTTCATTTCTAGACTCTCTGCCTGGCCTATCTTTCCTGTCTTTTCTTTTCAGGCTGTAAAACATCCTCTAGTATTTCTTGCAAAGTGGGTTTATTGGTTACAAACTCTCTTAGTTTCTATTTATCTGTGAATATTCTAAACTCACCCTCATTTTTGAAAGACAATCTGCCAGATCTAAGATCCTTGGCTGGAAGTTTTTGTCTTGCAGTATCTTAAATATATCATACCACTGTCTTCTTGCCTCCATGGTTTCTGGTGAGAAATCAGCACTTAATCTTACTGGGTATCCCTTATATATTATGCATTGCTTTTCTCTTGCTGCTTTCAGAATTCTCTCTGTCTTTGGCATTTGACATTCTGATTAGTATGTGTCTTGGAGTTGGTCCATTTGGATTTTTTCAGATTGGAGTACGTCGTGCTTCTTGGACATGGATATCTATGTCTCTCAATAGGCTCAATAGGGTTGGGAAATTTTGTACCATTATTTTTTCAAACATTCCTTCTGCCCCTTTTCCCTTCTCTTCTCCTTCTGGGAAACCCATGCCACATATGTTTGCACATCTCCTGCTGCTGGTTAATTCCCTGAGACCTTGTTCAAGTTTTGCCAATTTTTCTTCATCTGTTCTTTTGTATTTTCACTTTCAGAGGCAATTTCTTCAAGCTCACCAATCCTTTCTTCCACCTCCTCAAATCTGCTATTATATGATTCCAGTGTATTTTTAATTTCATTAATTACACTTTTCATTTCCATAAGATTTGCTATTTCTCTGTGTATGCTTTCAAATACTTTGCACTCATCCAATGTCTTCTTAATATTGTTAATTTCTTTAGCCATCTCATTTAATTTATTAAGTAGATTTGTTTGAACATCTATAATTAGTTGTCTCAACTCCTTTATGTCATCTGGAGGCTTATCTTGTTCCTTTAACTGGGCCATATCTTCCTGTTCCTTGGTGTGGATTGTAATTTTTTGTTGGTGTCTTGGCTTCTGGCTTACTAGAGTATTTATTCTGGATGCAGTTTTTCTCTTTAGTTTAGGGCTTCCTGCCCTTTCTCTCTTGCTGGTTGTGTAGTAGGAGCCAAGAATGTAGTTGGTGCTGTAAGTTGTGGAGTTTAGTTGCCCTCAGTGCCCCCAAGGACCAATGAAGCTTCTCCCAACTTTCTCTTTTGCCTGAGTTAGGGACAGAGCCACAGCTGTGTGGAATAATCCAAGTCATGCAGGACTAGACTGTAGCTGCCAAGAAAGTATGATGAAGCTTCATGCCCCTTTCTCCCCTGTATGGTGGAGTGATGGATTTGCAAGTGTGGGCAGCAATCTGTGCAGTGCAGGTCCAAGATGACCACAGTTGCCCCAATAGACTTCCAATTATTCAGTCTGTGCCAGCCAAATGTTCCTGCAGTTACCTGGATAGATAGTTGCAGGGTCCGCCAGCTTCCTCCCTGCTTAAGATGGGGCTGAAGCCTACGCTAGGGCTGCAGACCAATCTGGGTTAAAGAAATTGGTCCTTACCACCACCATGATTTTCAGTAAGCCCAATTAACCCTCATGGTGGGTATGAAGTCAAAATGGCAGCTACCAACCTCCTTCCGACATGGACAGGTCAATTTTCATCTGTTCTTAAGGTAATATTTTATCCAGCCCAACTGATAATCAGTAGCTGACATTGGTGGCCTACTGGATCTTCCTCCCCTCTTTTTGGGAAATGGAGCTTCCAATTACTGCCACAGAATAGCTCCAGGGGTGGCATGCACCACCAGAGTAGGATGATCACCAGCCTCCATGGCATGGCCGTTATTCCTGGAGAGGATGGTGCAGCTCCCCTCAGCTTCCTGCCTATCCATGGTGGGCCTGGAGCTTAGGTGAGCAGCAATTTGATCTCTGTGGAAAGAAGCCGGTCCATACCAGCACTGTGATCCTCATCAGCCCTGCTTCCCCTGTGTCAGTCTTGGAGTTAAGAGGGTGGCTACTGACCTTTTTCTGCCTTGGACAGGTTCAACTTCAGCTGTTCTTAGGATTACGCATTTTTTTTATTTGCACATAAAGAGATTATTTTAAATGTTTTAAGGATAGGATAGAGTTAGATCATAATTATAAATATTACTTACAGAATAAACAGATTTAGATTGTTTATACTTCTAAATGCAGAGAACAGGAAACTGTCTACACATTGTATAAAATAAAATGAAAATTTTAAATGAATTCAAGTTCTAAAGGTGAGGTCATTTACCTAATTTTATAACATGAACACGAAGACCTCTGAACTATATCACATTCATTCAAACTGCACTAATGATGTAAAATACAAAAAATGTGGTTCCAAGGAACCACAAGCATTTCAACCATATTTACTTTCTGTTATAATAATTGTTTCTGTTTTGTCTTTGGAGAACTTTCACTTTTATAAGGCAATCAGCTTAAGAATGTTTTTAGGCACTACAATTTGTGACAATCAAAACAGTCTTCTAATGGGTCTTTGGCTTTCAAAAATTCAAGTCCAATGCACTTTGGGGTTTGGCACATTAAAACAATAATAGAAATGAACTTTGTTTTTAGAAGTAACTGTGTTTTTTTAACAGAATACACAGTCCCATCCAATGCTGCATGACATATACAAGAGGAAAATCATCTTCTGTTGGCACTACATTTGCTTTACCAGGGCATTTTTATCCTACAACCACTAAAATAGCACAGTAAGCAAATATATCGAAAACAGAAAAAATAAAATAAAATAAAATCAAAGATTAGAAAATAAATAACTTTAACACGCAATTTAGTTACATTGAACATTCTACTTAGAATAGAGCATGCAAAAAAGGACGCTCTGTTTTTCAGATTTTTCTTTGAAGTTTTACATGGCAGCCTGACATCTCTCTCTCTCTCTCTCTCTCTCTCTCTCTCTCTCTCTCTCTCTCACGCAAGCACGCACAAACAATACAATAATACTACAGCAGGTTAATGAGAATGGTCAATAAATTTTGTACACAGATTCATGTCTTCTGTTGTCACAAGCCCCTTGATAATTTTGGAAATTAACGTTGAATTCCTAGAATAACCAACCAACATTCAGATACCAGTAAAATGCAAGCAATGCATGCAGATCAGAAACAAGAGCCTAAAATGAAGCCCCAAACAAGGAGCTAGGGAATGGACTTAGCCACAGAATCAATAAATGTGGTTTAAAGCCACCAAAAGAAAGAATAGGATAAAAACACGGGTGGTGGTTGGGGGGGGGGGGACAAAAAAAAACCCTTCCCCTTTCCTTGACCTAAAAGCAATAAATGGAACAATTAAAATAATGAAGTCACATTCTTCTACAGTTTGGTAGATTATGTGGTGTATAATGTTCCTTAAGTTGCTTGCAGAAAAACCGTAATGCAAGTCATTAAGTAATGCTAAAACTGTTTCAGTTGAACCAACCCTCAGGATACTTCAAGATGAACTTTATTTTTCAGCCCAAATTCACTGTACCATGTTATGCATATTTTTTATGTGTACTAGATACACTCACTCACTTTGTGCCACAAATATCAGCTTGGGCTCATGGAGTCAGGCTCAGCCTTTGGATTTATATGCAGGGACTCCTAAGAGTCAATAGAAAACACACAATACATCAACAGGATGAAACTTGTTCAAACGCTCAAGAAACGTTTATGCCTTGGGTTCTCAGTGTTTCACACTGCATTGAGAAGCTTGCCTTTGGTTGTCTCAGGTGAAAAACTGGGCACAATGCAACTGTAGTCATGGATAGAGAATTGAGATACTGTATTTACATAGTGAGTAGTTCTTACCATCCAAAAGCATGATGAGGCACAAACCTTAAGGCTAAAATGGGAATCGAGCAAAACATGGGGAGGAAGGCCTTTAAACTACTGAATCTCTAACTTCTAGAACAGTCACAGGACAGAAGTCACCTAGACCTCTGGTGCAAAGCTTCTGGTGAAGGACAGCATGTATGTCTAGCCTTCTGCCTACTAAACACACAAGATCAATTCTCTGGTCTCATAAATTGTTCCATGAGACTGGTTTCACATAGTGCCTTTCTCCTTGCTTTCAAACCATCAAGGTTCTTCCAAAACAAAGAGATATGTGGAGATTTTGTTGCTAAACCAATGACTTTTGCAATTCTATTTTGGTTTAAAACTACCATGCAAGAATAAACCATGAAAGAGTTCTGTGGCTAAAGGCTGCGATTATTTATACCCACAAGCTAACATGGATGACTGAACCTTATATGGTAACATACCACTGACATGCAAAATCCTAGAGTCCAATGAATGGAATCCACATTTACAGCATACCTGAAGCAAGAACATACAACACCACAAAAGACTACAATAGATTTAAGCTGTTATTTGTCTAGACATTCTTTGTGGGGAAAAGCCAGGGGTAAAACGCCTTCCAACTATAACCATATAGCAGTAAAAATAACGACGACAACAACAGCAATAACAACAACAACAAAAGAATCCCAGAGAACTTGTTAGAAGACAATGCTATACTTAAAACTTACATTTCTAATATAAAAGCAATGTGTTCTTCTAGAAACTTAAAACACATACACACAGATCACTGATGTACCGTTGCCTTTTAAATTAATGAACTAATATCCAGGTTACTAATTTGTTCAAATTAACAGACCAAATGTACCGCCCAAAATGTACCTGCATTATACCATGTGGAACAAGTACCTGAGTTTTGCTAAAAAGTATTTATGATTAAAAATGTTAAAAAAAAAAAAAAAAAAAAATTACAATGCTCAGAATTAAAGGCAGCCTTTTAACCAGAGTTCTAGCCAGTTTGTACAACTTGTACTGTGGGTCTTAACTGTTCAGTTGCTTTTCATGTTTTGGCTTTTAAAGAGACTTAACTCCAAATTTAAAATGTACACTCAAATTTTGACTTTCAAAACAGATTGAACATTCATACATGCATTCTGTGCCCAAACTTTATATAAAATAAAGAGTATAATAGAGTAAATATGATTTACTTGGGTCAATCACTCCTGTTAAGTTGGCAAAACTTATTTAACACCTATCCCAAACCACACAGAAAGGATTGCCAACAGTGTGTGTGTGTGTATACATATATCTTTGTGTATACATATAGCACATACGTAAACACATAGACATATAGATAGGTAGACATAAACATATATCTCAAGAAGGCAGTAACAGAAATACCAAACTATGCTTGCAAGGTGGCAGCAGAATAAAAGAGAGTTATGGTGAAGGGGAAATGGTTACGTTCTATTATAGTTTTAGATGACTATGATACTAACTTAACTTTTACCAGATGTGTCTGTAACTCCCCTTCAAACACACGGGCTTCCTTTAAGAGGAAGGGGTTCCTTAAACAAAATGCTTTGTGTTCACATATATCTGTATTATTCAGAAAAAAACAGTTTTGCTGGCAGAAATTGTAGGTTTGCAGGGACATTTAAGCTTTCATTGAACTGGAAAGCAATCAAGTCTTAATGTCTACAAATTATATATTTAATAGTTCCACAAATTTGGCAAAGTTCATTGTGACATCTAGAATGTTTTCACCAAATTGTAGACATAAATATGGAAAATCATCATCAAACTTGATGAAATAGACAGATGGTTTGGCTTCTACTTGATTAACGACCTTTCCAGTCCTTTTTGAGCCATCTTCTTTGGCATATTTCACATGTTTGCTTACCAGGCTGTCCATAACTTCTCCTGGTTCCCTTTCTGCTGCAGGGGAATCATTAGAATCAAGCATAATGAGAAGGTCCCCTTCTTTATAGTCATCTAAGAACTGGTACATATACAAGACAGGATCTTTCTCATAGGTAATATAAAACCATGTGTTCATTATAGGCACACGTGCTAAGACCATTTCCCTCCATACATCTTTAGAGCCATCTTCTATCTCAGACAAATGCTCCACTGCTCTGCCAATCCTTGCATCTGCTAAGTGAGCCTCACTGATTCAAAATGTTGCAAATCTATCAAGATGGACTTCAAGTGCAGAAACTCTTTCAGCTTTATTAAGGTCTAGTCCATAAACACAGTCAAATCTGTCGTATTTTATAAGATACAAAGAAGGATTTACAGTTCATCCAGAACTGTTCATTTCCACTGTGTAACAGGTCCATTCCCTTCTTTCCACCCATGTTGAATTCTGCAGCCTACGATGTTCCAGCGTGGCTGGGAAACAGGTTTTCTGGCCCCATACTGTTCTGATGTTTTTTGTGGGATTTTCTTTTCTTCATCTTGTTTGCAGATACACCAGCATGTCCTGCATCAGCTCTGGACTGCTGACCAGGTGTCTTTCCAAATGGGGTTTTCATTCATCTGTATTTAAGTGAGCAGCAGAGCTGCTGGTCTAGGGTGAAACCTCAGTAGCCCCCAATTTGAAACTTTTCACAGAATTTCAATGTTCTTATTAATCCACCATTCAAGAGTCTCATTTACAAGTTCAGCAAAAACACTTAAAGCACACAAGCCCTCTGGCAGGTCTCCGTCTTCAAGCCCCACACGGACTCCCACCATCCCTCTTCTCAGGCTCCACACCCTGGACCCAACCCGACCCAGAATCTGCCTCCCCGTCCCCAACAGGGGTCTCTTGAGGATTATAGTTTACCCGCCAAATTAACTAATCAATACTTGAAGTTGGTGCCCAACCATCTGTTCCTAACCTTATTTAGGGAAGTGGAGCTTCCAATTCCAGCCATGGAACAGCTCCCCAGGAGGCTTGTGCTTCCAGTGGAGGATAGGCACTGGCCTCCGTGTCATGGAGAGCTCTACTTATAAATCTTCTCTGCAAATGGGCACTCTCCTCCTTCCATTCACTCAAGGATGTTACAGGATGCTCTTGTGATCTCCTGGAGGCCCCCAAAAAATCCTTTAGTTAGCTCCAGGTGATTACTAACTGTCCTGTAGCTGATTCAGCGACACCTTACTTTGCTGCCATCTTGCTGGTTGGCACTTCTTCCTTTATTTTTTAACTGATACCAATTTAGATTAGGAAAAAAAATGTCAATTTGACTTGTAACTTAAGTTTTGGGAAAGACTCTCACTGTGATAAATACATTTTGCCAAGGATGATGGAAGTGTTCTACATGATTTATAAGGATGGTTAAAGGACCTGTTGAATTGCATCAATGTTTATTAAAGTGATTGGTACAAACTATAAACCTTAATATAAACCATTAACCATTGTTGGTAGCTATATTTCAATATTTGTACATTAGATCTAACAAACTTGCCATCCACATATAAAATGCTATTAATAGGGGAGGGGGAAAAGGGGGAAAATGTTGGAAATGGAAGAGTCCACTGTATTCAGCATGGGACATTTCTGTAAAGTCCTAAATCTTCTTTGAGGACAAAATGAAAACAGGAAGACTCTGGGGTAAAATAAAGAAGAAAATATCACTGTACATATATGACTAAAGACCTTACCCTGAATAAATGGCATAATGTCAAAAACAATTTTTAAATTATTTGTCATTATTTTTATTAACCTCAATTGATATTTTTAATTTTTTTTTTAATTCTTTTCAACTATTTTTTATTTTATTTCTTATTTTTAAAACTGTCATTATTATTTCATTTTCTTATTAATTGTATTTGGCTATTTTTATAAGCTTCATTTTGGAAGAAGTTTTGGATCACAAATGGTATACAACTGTGGTAGTGGAGCATCATTGTACAGAGTGGCTTTTATGTGGGATACACGGGAGGCAACTCTCCTGGGCAAACATATAAGGCATAGAAATGTGTTCAAATGTTCATGGGACATCCTCACAGTGAGTGGAGATTCACATATTAAGCAAAGGAATATCAAAGTCCCACCCTGAGGAGCTTTGAAACATTCTCTAATGGATCAGTAAAAATCTCCTAAGCACAGACAGGGACAATGGCTATTAAAAGAGGATGGTCCATGGATGGGCCTTTGACACTGACGAACATGCATACGAAACTGTACACTTGAAGTTGAACTCAGCCTAGTATTATATGGTGCCTAAGTTTTGCCTCTTGGGAACCTCTGTGTTGCTTAAATATGGCCTGTCTCTAAGCCAAACTTAGCATATAAATACATTACCTAACCGCAGCATGGGACATGACTCCCAGGGATGAGCTTCCCTGGCAATGAGTAATTAATACCAAGCACCAACTAGCAATGCAACTGGAAAATACCTTGAGCAAAAGGTGGAAAAGCTAAAGACAAATGATTTTGTAAGGCTAAGAGACTTCAAAGTGAGTCGGGAAGTCATTCCAGAAGTTACGATATTGTATGTCTTAGCAGGATCACATTGAAATCCAAAGTAGATAGTAACCCAAATAGCGGGGATCATGTGGGTTCTGGAGACATCCAGACACAAGAGACCAGGCAGATAGGTGAGGAGTTTGGTGTGACAGAGTTGGTCTCAGTTGTGTTGCCCAACACTTGACTCTTCTGTCCTTCCGTCTAGTACTAATTAGTACTACAGGTGGTATGTGTAATTTCAAGACACATAAATCTTTGGGCTATCCTTATGCCATCTGGGTCCTGAGTCTCAACTAAGTTGCATCACCTACTCTCTAGTTCATTGGTCTAACCCAGAACAACTAAGAAAGAGGTGATGATGTTCAACTCCCATAAACAGGAACCGAGAGATTCTACAACTACAAGGAAGAGCACCCATCAATTGGCCCAATGGAAACGAAGCTCCCTTTCAATTAAAGGTGAAAGGGACACCACCAGCCCCAAATCCTCAGGATTGGGGAATGAATTAGTGACTAAGGTAGAATTACAATAGATATATTGTTATTCTAACAATGGAAGAAATTATGTCATTGATATGGAGGCATTGGCCACTGAAGTTTCTGAGGTCAGGGCTAGGCAAAAGCTGAGGTTATCTGGGGGCATTTTCAGGACATGTGAATTTTCCTGAATGACATTGCAATAAGAGATACAGGCCATTATATATCTTGCATTAACTTACAGAATGGCGTGGTAGAGAGTGTGAAAACCACACTGTAAATTTTTTTTTTAAAGATTTTATTTATTTATTCATTTATCCCCCCCTTGCTGCTTGTGCTCGCTGGGTCAGCTAACTACACCGTGTGGGCGGGCTTGCCTTCACCAGGAGGCCCCGGGAACTGAACACGGGGCCTCCCATATGGTAAACAGGAGCCCTACTGATTGAGCCACAGCCGCTTCCCAACACTGTAAATTTTAATCCACATTAGTGGCTATGCTCCAAAATGTGCTCATGCATTGCAATGAATGTATCTCCCTAATGATGTTGTTAATGTGCGTATAGGTGGGAGGTGTGGAGAGCAGGTGAAAGGGTAATCCCCTATATACTTAATGTGACATTTTTGTAATCTAAGTATCTTTAATTTTTTTTAAATTTTAATTAATAAATAAATTAAATAAAATACATTTCAAGTTTTCTGTTTAAGGTGACTTGTACTTTATGTAACGTAGGTTGATGACAGTGCAATACTGTGAAACCTAATTTATCAGTAAATTGTGTAATGCAAAAAATTTTTTTTCCTATTCACTTTTTAAAGTATTTTATTGTTAAACTTCATATAATGTCAAATTTCAATAAAACATGGCAAATATAATAATCATAGAGATAAAATCACTGATCAAGTTAATATATAAGTAAACAAAATTATCTTTAAAAATACAGAAAGATCCTTTCCATTTGATTAAAACTATATTCTCTGGAAATTAGAAAGAAATTTGTCTATGCAGCGAGATAATTCAGAGGCCTAAAGAGAAAGAAAAATCCACATATGCAGGGTTTTCCCAAGAAGGGTAAACCTGTACATTTCAAACAGGAATTTACTATGTAAATTCTTCCTTCTGTGTCCTGAGTTTAAAGTCCAGGTAATATCATGTTGTCCCTGATCCACTGGCTTCAATGGCACTCAGATGGAGGGCAGAGTAGTTGACAGTGCCTGGCAGCTGGTGAGGCCTGAGTGGAGAGAAGAGAGCAGCACAGTTTAAATCCCCAGCCCAAGCTCAAGGGAGGGACACTGCCTGTAGGGTTGGAGTCACACACAGAGTTGGGAAAAATGCCTTGTGGTGTGGTGGTTCTCAGGACTTCATCAAGTGTCTCCAGTGTTTTTCCCATCTTCGTCATTCTGTCTTCTATTGGAAGGGTTTATATTTCTCTTGCTGTAGTACACTGAGCAGTACAATAAACTCTGTTCAGCATTTCTTTCTTTTCCTTGGCATTTCTGTAGATATCTGTAAGTCTGGAAACTCTTTAATGCTCTTTCTCTTGCCTAGTTACCTATAAGGATGCCTCATTATCAATATACCCCTTGTGAACAGCACTCATCTTGTCAATGATTTGGCATTTGTCTTTAATAATTGCAGCCAGTGTGTCCGCAAGCTGCCTTTCCTGTCTTCTATAAAGTCGACTTCTCAGGGACTGCCCTAATCTGAGCAGCCATAAGAGACTCACCAAAAAAACCAATGGCAGGTGTACATACCACCATTTCCCACTGGAGACTGTGATGGACTGTGTGCTCTGAATTCATATCATCAGGAAGCAGCTCCATCATCCCCTCTCCCAACTTCCCAAGGATAAGCCCTAAGGAAAGCTCCACAGAAAGACACAGCCCCTTCGTGGCCCTGTAGTCACCAGAGAGCCCTGCCCAGTAACCACGGATCCACCAATCACAGCAAATCCCAGAATTCTGCCAGGAACCCAGCAGCAACTGACAATTTGAACAGATATTCAGTGAACTCTTCTAATGAGAGATTTAGTGGTTAACATATTCTTGTCTTCATTACTTTCAAATGATCTTCCTTCTTGTCCTTTTTAAAATTTTTTGTTGATTAAATTTTGAGATATAGTGAAATATTCCAAAGTTACGAGAAAGTTTTGCTGTTTTGTTAGAGTTTATACTTCCCAATCCCAAGGTGTCCAACAGTAAGACTTTTCATCCAAATTTTACCTTTCTTTCAACACCCAATACCGTTATGTACATTTATATTTTTTCTCACTTATTGTGAACATCCTGCATCAGTTTGGTACTTCTGTTACAAAGGATGAACCAATATTATCCATTATTATTAACTAAAATTCATAATTCACATTAGAGTTCTCTCTTTGTGTTGTACAATTCTATGGGATTTGACTTAAGTGGCATGCCATGGATCAAACATTACACTATCATACCGATTTTATTGGTGCTCTAAAAATACACTGTGCTCCACCTACTAAATCCCTGGAAATCAAAGATGAGTTTTAAGTTTTTCACAATTGAAAAGCAGCTCAAAAGAAGTCTAGTATTCTGGGAAATGTGAAAAATACCTGAAACTCAAATGTCAGTTTTCAATGGTATTTATTTTTATATTTAGAAAAATGATCCTCGTCATTTTAAAGGAGATAAAGGAAAATACAGAGAAAGAACTAAAGGATATGAAGCAAAAAATGAATGAGCAATATGGGAATCTCTTGGTGAGATTTCACAAACAGAAATACTGGTCTTGATGAACTCAATAACTGAGATGAAAAATTCCCTGGATGGTGGCAACAACAGATTGGAGGTAGCAGAAGGAAAAATCAGTGATATCAAAGACAACACTACTGAAATGATTCACACTGAGAGCAGAAAGGAAAAAGAATGTGCTGGTGGGTTATTGGAAGCGTAATTAACAGCAATGAATTATGGGTGTGATTGTGGTTGAACGGGGAAGTTTAGGTTCATGTTTGTCACTAGAAGTAAAGCTAGAGGATAAAACATGGGACTGCATAACATAGTGAAGTTTTTTGTGGAGGATGACTGTGTTTAACAGTACAAAGATAAGAATGTTCTTTCATGAAAGAGAAAAAATATATATCAATATTAAAGGCTTAATAAGAGGGTAGTATAAGGAAAGAAAAAAACAGCTAATAAAAACCATGGATGATAGTTGACAAGAAGATTGTAATATTTTTTCCTCAATTGTAACAAAATACCATACCTATCCTAAGTGTCAATAATAAGGAAGTGTAAAGGCTATGGGATTTTTCTTTTTGGAACTAAGAGAATTTTCTCAAAGTGACTGTGGTGACAAATATGCAACTCTATGATTAAACTGACAGCCATTGATTATACTTATTGAATGGACTGTATGGTTTGTGAATAAAAATGTTGCAAAAAAATACTTTTTTAAATGTTTGCAAGAGAAATTTTATAATAATTGTGAAAATGTTTTAGTTCTCCAAAGAAGTCTATTTTAGAAAGTCAAAGTATAGTTTCATCATCATTTTGAATTTCCAATTTCCTATAATAACATTCTGGTCGAATTGTTAAATGAACCAATTTCTTTTAAAGGCCATAGATTATGGGTTATTATATTTAAATAAAAATTTTAATTGATAGTTCTTTTATGTTTATAGAATGGTTATATTGATTTGATATGGTCTATTCTGTATGCATTATAAAGGACCTATTATATCAGCCCTTAATTAATTGAGGGAGTTGTGGGCCTGGAAATTGGATATGGAACTTTTCACTTCTAAGTCATTGAATGAAATCTAGCCCAAACTTGTAGTAACCAAGAGTGATTACAGCGGTGGCTCCTTGGTGGCTTCTGTAAAGTATATTTAGGTCACGTTGAAGTACGTCGGGGTAATTGCTGACAGAACATGGGATCATATCTATATTCACTATTGCATTTCTATGGGTAGATGGAAACAGATATAAGGCCCAGGAACTCATAAAGCCAAGAGACATCTCTTTATTATTGAAGAAAAATCTGTTCTACTCTGAGACTTTCCTAGGTATTACAATCAGTTCAACCAGTTTACTTAAGATTTTAATAAGATGAGAACTAACAATGTACTGATAAGCAGTCTAGAGACCAAATCTGAGCAGGCCTGGAAAAGGGGCTTAACTTGCTGATATTTCCTTATAATCTTGTCTCTGTGCTGCTCATCAAGCTATTCTGTGTTCAATATTTGCAAAACAGTGCTGAGTAGAGGGTAGAGTTATTATTAGTACTGATCCATATTTCTTTATATTTTCACATGGGTTTTAACATTAAGAGATAACTGTTTACAGGATTGAAGACTATTGCTTAGATATTTTCCTTAGTGCTTTTTTTTTTTTTTTTAAATACAGGAGCTTCTATTGAATATAATGTTTTCAACATACTATTCCTTTCTTGTAAACTTGTTGCTTACACTATTTGTTGCAAGAAAAATTTGGATCTCTTCTTAATGTTTGATAAAATTGATAATTGCAATCTTACTGAACATGTAAGCATCACTCTCATTTTATTTCTCTAGAGAGGTAACTTAGATTAGTGATTTGCAAGCAGTTAAAGAAGCATTTTTTAAAATTTCTCATCTATCATGATCAATAAATTTGTGAAATACAATAAAAATGAAATATCTGAAAAATAAACACATGTAAAAAAAAAAAAATAACAGAGCCTCATAGACCTGTGGACCATCATCAAGTGTAGCAATATGTGGATTATGGGAGCAACAGAAGAGAAGAAAGAGAAAAAGAGGAAAAAGCAATACTAAAAGAAATAATGGCAGTAAACTGCCCAAATTTATTGAAAGACATTAACATGCACATTCAAGAAATACCCCTGCCCCCAAAAGGTAACAAACAGGATAAACTTTAAGAGAATCATGCCCAGGCAGAGAAGAAATTCCCGAAAGCCAGAAGAGAAAATCAATGTGTTATATATAGGAGATTACCAATAAGCATAAGAGCTGATTCTCTTAAGAAACCGTTGAGGAAAGAATGCAGTAGTATTAAATATTTAAAGTGATGAAAATGCGAATATTCTTGCCATCCTGATTTTGTGATAATCAGGATAGGCTAAGCATTTGCTATATTAGAAACCATGCGTGTGTCCCCAGACCTAGTTTTTCTCCCTAGGTCTGGTTTTTAGAATGCTGGTGATAAACTAAGCTTGATTTATTATATGGCCATCCTGTATGGGAAATGACTGTAATTGTAGATTCTTTGGTCAACCTTAAGAAATATAGCAGGGGAACAGATGTGGTTCAAATGGTTGAGCATCTATCTCCCATATGGAGGGACCAGGGTTTGATCCCCAGGACCTCCTGATAAAAATTAAAATAAAGAAAAACAGAGAAAGTGTGTGGGTCACAAGGCCCCATGTGCAGGTAAGACCTCAGGCCCCATGCGTAGGTGAACTGTCAGGGCCCACAAGCATGCAACAAGATGATGATATAACAGGAGAGTTACACGAGAGCCAAGACGACATGCACCGAAAAAACAGGAAAAAGGTGGCGCAGGTGGTAGGAAACCTTTTTCCCACTTCGGAGTTTCTGAGGATCGAATCCCTGTGAAGACAGGAGTAGAAGAATGAGAAGTAAGGGCGGGAAATAGACACAGAGAGTTGCCCAGAAAAGGAACAAAAAAACAGCAAAAATGGATGGCGGGTGGGGAGGGAAATGGATAAAAGGGAATAAATAAATAAATCTTTAAAAAAAGGTAAAGGGGAATAAGATACGAACTATAGTTAGTAGTAATATTTTGACGATGCTCTTTCATAGTTTATTAACAAATGTTTCACAACAATGCCAAGCATTTGTGGTTGGGTGATGTGTGGGAGCCCTGTATGATATTATGCATGTTTGTTTTGTAAATACACAAGGTTTACGCAACCCTTGTTTTTTGTGTATGTACATGTACGAAAGATATACTTCAATAAATTGATTTAAAAGAAATAAATAAATAAAGTGATGAAAGAAAACAATTGCCAACCAAGAATTTTATATCCAACAAGACTGCCTTTCAAATATGAAGGAGAGATTAGGTCATTCTCAGATAAACAAAAGCTGAGGGAGTTCTTTAATACTAGATGTGTCCTATGAGCAATGCTAAAGGCAGTTCTTCATACCAAAAGGAAAGGCATGAAACAGTGGATAGCCTTGGAATAAAGAAATAAAGGCCTCCATTAACATATGGGTAACATAAATGCAAGTAAAATTCTATTATATATATATTTTTTGTTATATGACTCCACTTTTTACTTTTTACAGTTTCTAAAATGCAAAATGCATAAAAATCAGGAAAAAGCCTATGATTTTGAACTTACAATATACAAAGATATAATTTGCAGCAAGGAAAATAAAAGAAGGGGAGATGGAAGGGTATGGGATCATTGTATGTCCATGCTATTGAAGTTATTCATATGAAATCAAACATGGCTGTCATAGATTTGTGGTGTTAAATTTTCAACACATGGTAACATCAAAGAAAATATATTAAAAATATATACAAATGAAATAATAAGAGACTCAAAATGATATACTGAAAATATCAAATACGAAAGTAGACATTAATGGAACACTTGAAGGAAGAAACTGGTATAAACCATACAAAGACCATGTAGACAAATGGCAGAAGAAAATCCTGTACTATGAGTTGTGACTTTAAATGTAAATAGATTAAACTTTCCTGTGGAAGGGCAGAGTTCGACAGAATGGATTTAAAGAAAAAAAAATTTTTAAACAGCATTGTCCAACTATATGCTGTTTACAAGAGAATTGCCTTAAATTCAAAGATGCAAGTAAGCTGAAGTGAAAGAATGCAAAAACATACCATGGAAATGGTAAAGAAAAGAGAGCTGGGTAACCTATACTATGAAATAAAATAGACTTTAACTCAAATATGTTTATAAGGGCAAAGAATGTCACTATATCCTGAAAAAGGGGTGAGTTCAAAAAGAAGACAACACAAGTATAAATATATATATATATATCTACATAAAAAAAAAAAAAAAAGTAAACATGGAAGACATATTACTAATTGTGTCCAAGTCTGTCTTTTAAATACCCTTAACTTTCAAGTCTATTTGTGGCAAGAAAGTTTTGGAGGCCTCTAAATTTGGAGACCCCGAGCATTTGGGTGTGTTTGTCACATTAATGGGAACCAGTTAGGCAATGTCTGCATAGCTATTTATCAAACAGCTAGCTCCTCACTGTACTGTCAGGTAGGAGAGACCTCGGTAATCAGCCCCATGTCTGATGCCTTCTGAAACTGTACTTAAGGCCTCTGTTTGTTGTGGTTCTGAGCACTATCCAAGAGATTAGTCTCGTAGACCTTGGAGGATCAGAAATCAGCAACTTTACATAGTCACTTGGGTTGATGGACTCCAGAGCAAGAAATGGAGAGAGGGAAATGGATTAATTCCAACATGTAGACATTTGAATCAGTGAAATTAAATGCAAAATAAATGTTTGTCTGGTTTCAAATGAAAATACAATGAGCCGTCACCCACTGGTCATCATGTAAGTCCATGCCTATTCTACTAGTTAACTATTTTCACTTGAGTCAGGGGCGTAGTGAATAATCCTACATGTGGTACGCTTTTTTTTTTTCTTTAAAGATCCTTAGATTAAATAAATGTTACACAAAAAATATAGGGATTCCCATTTGCCCCACCTCCCACACCTCTCACAACCTCCCACATAAACATCCTTCATTAGTTTGGCACATCACCTGAAATTGATATACACATCCTGGGGCTTTGTCATTAAGCATGGACAATAGTTCACATTGTAGACCACACTCTCTCCTATACAGTTCTACATGTTATATGATGATATAAAATCGCTATATCTGTTGTTGCAATGTCATTCAGGACAATCCCATGTCCTGAAAAAGCCCCTGTATTAAAACTACTTTAGACTTTCCCTGCTCCCAGAGTGTCCAGTGGCCACGACTCCACATTAATCTCATAATATCTTCCATTGCTTGAATCACAATATGTCTATAATAGAATACCAGTAAGCCCACTCTAGTCCCTAGCTCTTTTCCCAATCCTGAAGAGTCTGGGATGGTGATGTCCACTCAATCTCCAATTGAGAGAGGGCTTATATTCCATGGATAAGATGGAAGGGATTATCCTGCCTGCAGCTGCAGACTCTCTCCATTCCCTGGGATGGCCATTGTCCATCATCATCTCCCCGCCAGGTGTCCTGGGTGAGTCCACTGAGTTGTAGAGTAGGAGTTGCAGCTCCACTGAGATACTGGGCCCAGCTGGCACATGGACAACCGACGACTACAGTCTCTGGGTGTGCATCTACAAACTCCAGCACCACGTATAGGTTTGAATAAAAGGGACAGATGAACCATGTGCAGGGAAGACATCTTTGAGTCCAATTCTGTCACTCTCAGGAGCACAAATTCCAAAGTAGGGCCCACTAGCAAGTCAGAAAACTCTGGAGCTACTCACCCTTATATAGGACCTGAGTGTCTCCAGGGACCTCAGGAGCCCCTTATTGGGGTGATATCCACTTTGGAAGTCTATGAGGTCTTACTGGGATATGCATAAGCATAAGCGTTACCGCTAAGATGACGTCCTGACTCACTTAGAAGTCTCGTAGCCATATGAACTCATTTGTCTTTACCTTTTCCCCCTTTTATTTGAGTTTTTTTTCCAGTCACATTGCCAGTTGGCACGTGCTTGAGTGCCAGGGAGGCTCATTCCTGGGAGTTATGTCCCACTCTAGGAGGGAGCTAATGCATTCATATGCTGAGTTTTGTTTAGAGAGAGGCCACATTTGAGCAACAAGGAGGCTCTCAGGGGGCAATCCTTAGGTACCCCATAACAATATGCTAAGTTTCAATTTTAAGAGAAAAGACTCATATGGCTAGTCATCAATAACAAGGGCCCATCAGTGGATCATCCTCCTTTGCCAGACCCTGCATCTGCACTTGGGGAACTGTTGCTGCTCCCTTGGAGAATGTGGCAGAATTCAAGATGGGAATTCAGTATTCTCTCATTTATTGAGTGATTTTACACCCACTGTGACAATGCCCCATGAACATTTGAAGAATTTTATATACATTTTATGTATGTTCAGGTGAACTTCGTCCCATTCAACACCCATCCCTGGCACCCCCCAGCAACGATCCTTTCCCACTCCAGTTGTAACTCTTCTGTGAGCCAAAGCTTCTTTAAAGATGAAGACAATACAGCATCCTAATACAATTACTAGGGAAATGAAATAATAATGATAAGTTTAAATGTAAGATATAGGCACACCTGGAGCAAGCTTCTAGGGAGTGTGTGAGTGTTCATCCTGTCATAATGTGTTATATCAGTGGATGGAGAACAACATAATGAGCAGGAAAGAATTGGATTCCCATCTTTGGATGGGCCCATTCATTCATAAATAGACAAAGAGCAAAGGCGGTTCCTCTAAAGAGCAAGGGAGGACAAACCAGTATGTCAAGACCTCTTGTTGCATGTAAATATGAATCTTGTCATCCAATGATTCAAGACAGGGAGTAGTTCTGGTCCCTGGTGGGATGGAGAGGGAGGAGTAGAGAAGAACAAACAGGCAGTGTATAGTGGTAAGTGGAAATGTTTTTCATTACCTTACAGTGATGGACACAGGACATGGTAATACCATCAAAATGTTTAAAAGTGTATGATCTAACATGTGGTACATTTTTTAAATCAATGTAACAGTCATCTTCCTTGCTCACCATAACAAAATTGTGATGGTCATTCCTACTGTGACTGATTCATTTTACAAATGTAAAATCTAGTGGCAATCATTAACAGGTTTGACTTATACTCATCAGTACAGATCTCTCTGAATCCAAACTTTTTTTTAATAGTAAAAGATAATGCAGTTCTTCAAAAATTATGCTTTCCTTTGTTGATGTTATTTCAACCACCTTGACAGATATATAAATTTCCTTGGTTCTTACCTCTTTCATTTAGTTTTCTGCTCCAACACTCTTTAAGACCATGAGGAAAAACACTATCTAAATTTAATTCCTATCCACCCCACCCTCTTCAGTACTTTCTCTAAGTGACCACAAAAGTTCGTTTCTAACTCTGTGAAGAACTTAAATGGCTCTTCCTATTCACCCTGTTCCTTCCAAAGAAATCTCATGCCTGCAAATTCCTATGTATTTTAACTCAACGGTAATGGCGAGAACAGAGAAATACTGAAAATGGAAGCTTCATTTAAAACTTTTTTGCTCACATTCCTTCAAACTGCCCTTTTCATGAGGTTATTTCAGCTAAATTAAACTTGCAGAGCTCAAAAATACATATTTGATTGCATGAGTTTTCAATAAAATTAGTGATTGATCCATGACCTCCAACTGGCAATAGCCAATCCAGTAATTGGAGAAGCTCCTTTTTTGGGGGTAGGTGGGAGGCACTAAGAAAATAATGGGTTATAAGATTAATAACTTGATGACTCACATTAATGAAATATGTATAACTGCACAGAACACACATGCTTCATAAAAGGAAGGGTAACAAAGCCTAAACATTTATTTTCACAATAATTATTCCTGATTCTTTCCCTGCTGCTGGAATTGAAAATCTTCAGCGACCACAACTACAGCATTCAGACTTCCTAAATCTGGAGAAAAGGACCTCAGAAGTGCAATAGGTCTGGAACCAAGATGTTTTCTGGTGATAAAGGGGGAAGTGATGTCTCTGCAATAGTCTGTCACTTTTTAAACTTAAATGGAATGACCTTAAGTTCTCCATCATCTCCAAACTTTTATTCTGTAGAATCTAACCTATGACAAAAAACCCACTTATCTCTCATATATACAACTTCGTTGGCTGCGGGGTGGTGGTGGTGATGATGGAGGGTGTCAGGGATTACAAAAGCACCAACCATACAAGTTTTGCTCAGCCTAAAAATGGCTTTCTAAATCGGTTTAACAGCAAAAACATGGGCAAACTATGGGGAGTGAAACTTGGATCTACCTAAAAGTCACCTGGGCTCCTTTTCATGAATCGGATTATTTCCCATGATACAAGTCAATTAGGTCTATATAAATATAAAGGAACTCCTGTCACTATGAGTAGTATAAGAGCTTCCTCTAAAAATTAAGAAATGCCCACATCCCATACTCTTCCCAGACATGGTCAGTATCTCAGGAAGAGCTATATGGGAATAGGATTTTTCTTCATTCTCACCACTACCAAAAAATCTATTTACATACATGCACATACATATCCATATTCAAGAAAGTTTTTTCTCACATGACTATAGGATTCAAAATCCAGCCACCCCCATTTTCAAAGACAATAACTGTGTAGATCTAGTTTCAAAATACTATATAAAACTCCTTTCTTGTTTCACAGGATGAAGGAGCAGGGACAATGGATGTGGGTAATCACTGGGGATTTGTTTTTGTGATCAGTCCAATCTCCTCCACAATGTTCTTATGTCCAAGACTGGGAGAGTTTCTGATGCCACAAAATGATGGATGACCTGATGGTCCCAGACCACTGTGATAAGGAGGGGGTGATTGAGCAGGGACTCTGTAAAATCTCTCATGAATCTTTGTGGACTTGTCTTCTAACACTAGAAGAGAAAAAAAGAATTGGGACATGATAAAGACTAGAGGAAACAACATGTCAAATGTCTGGAGCAGAAAGTGAACCCACCTCATTCAAGGCACATTTTCGGGGTGTTTTATACACACTTCCTCAAAAGCATAGGCTCATCACCAGCAGAGTAACAAACCTGTCTACAGAAGATGTCTATCATCCAATCCAGTGTTCTGATTTTATTGATGAAGAAATGGTGGCTATACTGAGGTGGTGATATGGTTCAGAATTGGCACCAAATCATGGCCAAGATCAAACTACAGATCTCTTGCCTGGTATCTTTCACCCAACAGCAAGTTGCATTTGGTATATGCGGTTCTTTAAGCAATGAATAGGCTCCCCCCATGTGGAAGAAAGCAAAAACGCCAGACTCAGAATTTCCACCCAATACCCACATTCCTCCTCTGGCAGGGACAACGCTGGTTGTGGGTCATCCCTAGGAACAGGGAGATGGTAAACAGTCTTCATGGTTTCCTTCAGGAGCAGATGGAAATTTTCCTTTCAGAAGAGATAAAGCATTCTGTTGAATATAAGACCCAGCCGTCCACTGCTCCCCTGCCCTGATCCCTGATTACCGGATTCCATTTCACACTTACATCTCAGAAAGGCAGAGTCCATCACAGCAAGTGAGCAGTCTTCACTGACAGAGGCCAGGAAGGGAATACTAGGAGGGGGAAATCAGGATTGTGCAAAGTAAGGCTCATGGATCCCAGAACAAAATCCTGATTGAGCCCAACCCACACTAAAAACTGGCCCAGGGTGGAAGGTGCCCTGATGGCCACTTTGTAAAGTTAGGATCTGGCTACCACTCAAGTCTACATCACAATTTCCAAGGAAAAATGAGGAAAATGAGCATAGCCAGGGTTGAAAATCATCCTGGCAACTAACCAGCCCACTTGGTCCCTCCCTGCAGGTGCAGTAATAACCCTAGAAAGAGCTAAGGGAAATAATGCTTTTCCAACCACAAGGTCCTTAGCCTATAACAGTCATTATTTTGGGTATTGAGCAGGAATGAGACCATTTCTTAGCCATATTCAGAGAGCCCACACAACCCCAAGAAGGACAATGGTCTTAAGAGATGTTTGATTTGTGCCAGCTGGGTCCTGAGCCTTAGGAATTGCAACCCCTATGTTCCTGTTCATTGGACTTACCCAGGACAACTAACAAGAAGGGTGATGATGGAAAACTACCTTACCAAGGAACTGAGAAAGCCTACACTGCAAGCAAGAGAGTCCCATCCGTCAGCCATATGGGACTAAAGCCCCCTCTAATAAGAGGTGGAGTGAGCATCACCATCCTACAATACTAAGGATTGGAAAATGAAATATGGACTAGAGTGGAATTACTGTTGTCCTACTATAGAGTTCTTTTGATTCTAGCAATGGAAGAAATTTTATCAATGTTGTGGAGGCAGTGGCCACTGGAGGTTCTGAGGGCAGGGGATTGAAAACAGGTGTAATACAGGGGCATTTTTCTAGACCTGGGAATTGTCCTGAATGACATTGCAATGACAGATACAGGCCATTATATATTTTCCCATAACCTACAAAATTGGGTGGGAGAGAGTGTTAACTACAATATAAACTTTAATCCACATTTAGTGGCAATGCCCCAAATGTGTTCATCAATTGCAATTAATTTACCTCACTACCAAAGGATGTTGTCAAAGTGGGAAAATGTGGGCGGTGTGGGGAGCAGGTATGGTAATCCCCTATATATTTTATGTGACATTTGTGTAATCTAAGTATCTTTAAAATTTTTGTTAATTAAAAATGAATACACAAATAAAATAAAATTCGTTTCAGGTTTTCTGTTTAAGATGATGTATGTTTTATGTAATGTAGGTTGATGACAGAGCAATACTGTAAAAACTATTTTATCAGTAAATTGTAAAATGAAAAAAAAGATTTTTGCCTTTTCACTTTTTAAAGTTTTTTATTGTTATACGTAATATAATAAATTACAATAAAATATGGCAAGCAGAATAATATATATAAAAATCACTTTCCAAGGTAACCGATAAGTAAACAAACATTATATTTAGAAATATAGGAAGGGCCTTCCATTTGATTAAAAGTATGCCCTTTGGAAGCTGATGTGAATCAACTGATTGGATTCCTCTCTAGCATATTGGAGGTCAAGGGTTTGATTGCTGGTATCTCCTAGTGAAAATCAAGCTGACCCGAGCAGACAGCTGTCCTGAGTGTAGTGCTGGCCCACGTGGAGAGATGGCTAAACAAGATGAGGTAACTAATAAAACACATAATAGAGATAATGAACAGATGGCACATCAGAGTGCTCATGAGGAACAAGTAATTGAGCAGCCTTGTTTCACTCTGGGAGGTCCCAGGATCAGTATCTGGTGCTGCCTAAAGAGGAGACAAGTAGACACAGAAAGCAGACAGTGAGCGCAAAACAACAATGTGGGGAGAAATAAACAAATAAACAAATCTTCATCAAAAAAAAAAAGGATATTCTCTTAAATTTTGAAAGAATTTTATCAATGCTGAGACCTAACTCAGCGGACTAAAAGAGAAAGTGAGGGTGACATGTTCAGTGTTTTCCTCTAGATGAAATTGCCTGTTCATTTAAAGAGGAATTGACCACAGAAAAACTTCCTTCTGTGTCCCACATTTAAAGTTGCTGGAAGTCCAGGTCATGTCAGGTTCTCCTGGATCCACTGGCCTCAATGACACTAAAATAGAAGACAAAGCAGGTGACAACTCCTGGCAGCTGGGAAGACCTGAGTGGAGAACAGAGAGCATCACTGTTTCAATCTCCAGCCCACACTCAAGGGAGTGACTCTCCCAGTAGGGTTGGAGCCACATACAGGATTTGGCAAATTACCTTGTGCTTTGGTTGTTCTCAGGATCCAATCCTGTGTCACCAGTGTTTTGGGCATCTTCACCATTACCTCTTCTTTTTGGAAGGGTTTTCATCTCTCTTGCTATAGTTCATGGACCAATAAAGCTTTCAGCATTGCTTTCTTTCCCTTGGCCTTTCTGTAGGTATCTTTAAGGCTGGAGACTGTTAAAGTTGCTTTTTCAAGCCTGGAATCCTCTAAGGATGCCTCAGTCTCTTTATACTCCTTCTGAGCATCACTCAGCTAGTCAAGGAGTTGACATTTCTCTTTAACCAGTGCAGTCAGAGTGTCTGCAAGCTGCTTTTCACATTTATAAAGTCCCCTTCTCAGAGACTGCACTATTTTGAATAGCGATAAGAGACTCAACAATGAACCAAAGGGAGGTGGACAAACCACTGTTTCCCAATGCATGCTGTTGTGGAAATTCGACTCTGAACTCATATCATCAGGCAGCAGCTCCGTTATCCCTCTTCCAGCCTTCTGAGTATCAAACCAAAGGAAAGCTCCACAGAAGTATTCAAGCCCTTTTTTGGCCCTGGAGTCACCACAGGACACCAACCAGTAACCATAGGTCCAACAATCATAGCAAATCCCAGAATTCCTCCTGGAGCACAGCAGCAACTGTCAACTTGAACAAGCATCAGCAGGTCTCAGAGATACCGCAACATCCGACCCATTCTCTCCATCCCTACCTCTGTTGCCGCTGCCCTGCTATGGCCATTACCATCCTCAGACTCATATTGCCATCATTGTCACTACCGGTTCTCCCTGACATACCATTTTACAAAAACACCACAGCTTCAATCGGCTTAAATTCAAATTCCTCTGGTGCCAGTGACCCTCAAAGCCTGGCTCATGGTAGCCTTAACCTAGGCTCCCTGTGTACATCACTTCCTGCCTGGCAGACTCTGGTATCTGCCTGGCATTATACGCCCCACACCCATGCCCATTCTCAGGCCATCCCTGTCCCTACACCCTCCAATGCTATTCCCTAGTTGCCATCATTGATCAGATGTCCCCTCCCCAGGTGGCCTCCCCAGAACGCTCCTCCCAAGAGAGACTGTTTCCAATGCCCATCACTCCTGCCCTTCCTGCTCATTCTTGGCATCACACTTTAACTCCCCTGACAAGCTATGTGCTATATTTAATTTTCTTGTCTCTGATCTGCCCTTCTTCTCTCAATTATCAGTTTCTAGAGGATCGAGACTTACTTTCTCCTCTTCACTGTTCAACCTCCAGGCCCAAGCCCAGTTATTTTCAACTTTGAGGAGTTACCCCTTGCATTCTCATGGCACTTTACATGGCATTTCTCTCCATTGCATCTCCCCACTTGCTCAAACTGGAACATGCCAGTTCCCTTTCCCTGCCATTAATTACCTTCTGTTTATTGTCTGGCATTGTCTGGCATAGGAAAGTTATTTGCAACTGATTAGACTTATCTTTGGAATACTGACTTTTCCCCAGGGACAGAAATGAGTGTGTCCTGTGAGGTATGACCAAGAGTAAGCAGCAGTGTGGTGAGGGAGGATGTGCCGGGTCCCTCAATTGCCACGGGGTTCTTTCATCTTGCTCAGAAAATTAATCTTCCAGCACGCTTTCATTTGAATGAACCCATCACCATGTGAATTTGTCATTGAAAAAAATAGCCATTATTCACTCATAAAATATTAAATGATAATGAATTAAATTGTCACCACTAAATATACTGCATATTTGACACCCAAGATGGATATATCTCTTCCTTGATTTAATCAAGGATATTTCATATTAAATTATGAAAAAAAAATGTACTTTGACTTGTAACTTAAGTCTTTGGGAACATGCTCTCACTCTGATCAATTAATTTTACCAAAGGTAATGGAAGTATTCTACATGATCTTCCTATGATGGATAGAGGCCATGATGAATTGCATCAAAGTTGATAAAAGTGTGTGGTCAATATATAAGCCATAATGTAAACCATTGACCATGGATGGTAACTATATTTCAATATTTGTACATCAGTTCTAACAAACTTGCAATCCACGCATAATATGTTAATAATAAGAGAAAATTAAGGGGGAAGATGTTGGGTAGATAGGAGTCCCACATATTCAGTACCTTACTTTTCTGTAAAGTTTTAAATCCTCTTTGAGGACAAAATGAAAATGTAAGACAATGAGGAAATAAAATGAAGAAAATATCACTGTATATATAATACCACAGACCTTACAATGAAGAAAGTCAAAAGGAAAAAAAAATATTTTAAATATTTTTTTCATTTTTTGTTACTATCTCCAATTTTTATTTTTTTAATTTATTTTTATTGTTTTAAATTATTTTATATTTTATTTCTTAATTTTAACTCTATCATAATTATTTCATTTTCTTATTAATTGTATTTGGTTATTTATATTGGCTTCGTTTTTAAAGAAGTTTTGGATCTGAGAAGGCCTACAACTGTGGCAGGGGAGGATCATTGGTACAGGGTGGCTTCTAGATGGGATAAATGGGAGGAAGCTCACCTGAACAAACATATAAAGAATAAAAATGTGTTTAAATTTTCATGGGGCATCATCATATTGGTTGGAGATTCACACAATAACCAAAGAAAAATCAAATTCCCATCCAGTGGTGCTCTACCACATTCTCTAATGGATCAGCAAGAATACCCTGAGAACAGGGTCAATGACTAGTGAAGGAGGATGGTCCATGAATAGCCTGTTGAAGTTGAAGACTGTACATATGAACATGGACAATTGATGCTGGAACTCAGGTTAGTATTACTGGATGCCTAAGAAGTGCCTCCTGGGAGCCTTCCTGTTGCTCAAATGTGTCCTGTCTCTAAGGCAAACTCAGCATGTAAGTCCATTACCTGTACCCCAGCATGGGACTTGATCCCAGGTGTGAGTTCCCCAGCAACAAGTGGTTATTACTAAGCACCTACTAGCAATGCAACTGGAAAAAGACATTGACCAAAATGGGGAAAATGTAAAGACAAATGAGTTTATACAGCTAAGAGACGTCAAAGTAAGTCAGGAGGTCATTCCCGAGATTACGCTAATGCACATCTTAGCAGGATCTCATTAACTGCCGAAGTAGATACTATCCTAAATAGTGGGGATCCTGTGGGCTCTGAAAATATCCAGACACCACAGTCATGGAAGATAGCTCAGGAGTTTGGTACTTAGCCAGTGTGCCTACTTTGGATTTTATGCTCCCCAGTATGACAGAGTTGGACTTAGTTGTGATTTCCCTACACATGACTATTCTGTCCTTCTATTTGAAACTATAATTACTACTAGTGTTGTTATGTGTATGTCCAAGGTGAGGGCTATTACCAGAGTGGAAAATTTCAGTTTGAAACTGAAGGTCCTGAATTATAACACAGAACTCCCACAGTGAAATGCTTGACTAGATTCTGGCACCGCAACATCACAAGGACAGGTGATCTATGTGTATATTTACAGAAAGGAAGTTCAACCAGTGGAAGTTCAACATTAAGTAATGTTGTTTAAGGATTAAACTCTTTATTTACTAATCTTTTCAATTTTTGTGCTTCATTGCAAATTTAAGCTGCAGAACATAATTTATGAGATAAAATGGGTTTTTTAAATAAAGTTGAGGAATGCATTAAACATGTCAGATGATAAATGGAGACTGTAGGACCATGGATTGTGTGGTCTCTGTAACTTACAGGTGTTAACCCCTCATCTCCTGGTATAACACTTTCTTCTGTCCCTCTAGATTGTAAAGTTCTGTGACCATGTTTTACTGAACATGAGGCCCTCCAAACTGCCCATTAAAAATGCAGAATTTTACAAGAAAGTGTTTTGGGTACAAGAACAGACAGATTACCTTGGTTTTTCCAGTGTTTACTTCTTCAAACTTTATTGTGTGGGCTGCTCATAAATTCTTGAAATTTAACTAAAAATTAAGTTTCTTACCCGTACCCCAAACAAAATCAGCTTCCTACATCAGTGATTCTAACAATGTCTTCAGTGTATCTCACAGATTGGCAGTCAGAAACCAGCTACAATCAATAGAATGTGAATTCTCTCACCATGGCACCCCTTTGATGCCCTAAATCTTCCTAGAATGCATAGAATCATGTAGCAAGCATCTGACCCAAATATTTATGTATATACTAGAACAAAACGGTTCACACAATTTAATGTCTTATTTTTTTCTATCCTCAATTAAGTTTGTAGAGCAGACTGAAAGTAAAGTTCAGCCTCTACTGAAGAAAAATACAAAGAAAATGTGGAAGAAATATTACTCATTCTGTCCAAATCTCTCTTCTAATACCAGACCCCTTAACTTTCAGGTCTAGATTTGGCAAGAAAGTTTTGGGGCCCTCTGAAGCTGGAGACCCTGAGCATTTGAGTGTCTTTGCTGTGCTAATATAAACCAGTTAGGAAATATCAGGATAGTTATTTTTCAAAGAACTGTAATGTTGGGCAGGAGAGACCTCAGTAATCAGTCCCATGTCTGTAGCCTTCTGAAACTTTACTTAAGGCCTTCTGTTTATAGTGGTTCTGAGCACTATTCAAGAGGCGAGCCTCCTAGACCTTGGAGGATCAGAAATCAGCAACATAATATATTCACTTGGATTAACGGACTCCAGAGCAAGAAACAGAGAGAGAGAAATGGGTAATTCCAACATGTAGAAATTTCAGCCAGTGAAATTAAATGGAAAATAAATGTTTGTCTGGATTCAAAGGAAAATACAATGAGCCCACATCCACTGTTCATCATGTAAGTACATGCTTATTCTACTAGTTAAATATGTCAATTGAGTCAGGGGAGCAGTGAACAATCCTACATGTGGTAGATTATTTGAAGTCAGTGCAATTGTCATCTTCCTTGCTCACTGTAACAAAACCCTGATGGTCACTTCTACTGTGACTTTCAGGGCTTTTGCAAATGTAAAATCTGGTGGCAACCATTAACAGGTGTGACTTATTCTCACCAGCACATATCGCTTCTCGGCCTTTTGGCTAAGATCAAGTGTATTCTCACCAGCACAGATCTCTCTAAATATGAACATTTTTTAATAAGAAAATTTAATGCAGTTCTTCAAAAGTTGTGCTTTCCTTTTCTGATGTTATTTCAACCACATTGACAGATATATAATTTCCTTAGGTTCTTACCTCTTTCATGTAGTTTTCTCCTCCTACACTCTTTAAGACCATGAGGAAAAAGGCTATGTAAATTTGATACCTACCCACCACACACTTCCATACTATCTCTAAGTGACTACAAATTTTAATTTCACCTCTGGGAAGATGAATTTAAATGGCTCTACCTATTCACCGCATTCCTTACTAAGAAGTAATCTTACAGTGGAAGTCTTAATTCCCACCCCACCTCAAATTCACACAACTGCAAATTACCACGTATTTTTTCTCAAGCATAATGGCGAGAACAGAGCTCAGTCTTTACAATATAGAATCATGTAAGCTTCATTTAAAATATTTTGCTCACATTCCTTCAAACTGCCCATTTCATAAGTTGATTTCAGCTACATTAGACTTGCAGAGCTAAAAAATATGTAATTGAGTGCATTAGTTCCCAATACAATTAGTGATTGATCCATGATTTTGAAACAGTAATTGCCAGCCAGTACACCAATTGGAGAAGAAACCAATAGGTTAGATTAAGTTCCAGCTAGCTACCTTTTTTCGGTGGGTGTGCACTAAGAAAATAATGGGCTATAAATTTAGTATCTTCATGACTCAGATAAATGTAATATGTCTAACTGCACGGAACACAAATGCTTCAAAAAAGGAAGGTTAACAAAACCTAAAGTTTTTATTTCACAACCACTTTTTCTGATTCTGTCCCTGCTGTTAGAATTGAAAATCTTCAGAGTCCACAAATACAGCATTCATACATCCTATATCTAGAGAAAAGGAACACAGAGGTTCAAGAGGTCTGGACCCAGAATATTTTCTGGTGAGAAAGAGGGAAGAGATGTCTCTTTGAAAGTCTGCATCAGTTTTCAAACTTAACTGGAATGACCTTAAACTCTCCATCATTTTCAAATTTTTCTATAACATCTAACCTAGGATGAAAAAAAAAAAAAAAAAAGAAAACACTCATCTCTTATATACAGCATTTAATTGTCTGGGGAGGAATGAGGGGAGAGGTATTACAAAGGCACCAACCATACTCATTTGGCTCAGCCCAGAAATGGCTTTCTAATTCAGCTTAACAGCAAAGACGTGCAAATTGTGGGCAGTGAACACTGGCTATAACTAAAAGACATCTGGGCTGGCTTTTCATGAATGGGAGTATTTCCCAAGATACAAGGAATTAAGCTCTATAAAAAATAAAGGAGCTCCTGTCACTATGAGTAGTATAAGAGCTGCCTCCAAAAAGCCAGAAATGCGTATGACCCGTACCCTTCCCAGATATGGTTAGTATCTCATGCACATGGGAACAGGATTTTTTTTTCTCATGACTATCAAAATCTATATCTACACCCAAATTCAGACACTCACACATCCATATCCGTCTTCAAGAAAGTTTTTTCTCCCCTTGACTATAGGATCCTTGAATCCAGCCACCCACAGGCTCAAACACAATACTTATTAATTGTGTAGAGCTAGTCTCACTATACAATATAAAGCTCCTATCTTGTTTCACAAAAATGACTGGGCAGGAACAATGAATATGGATAGTCAATTTGGGTTAGTTTTTTTCTTAGTCCAATCTACTCAGCAATGTTCTTAAGTACACAGACTAGGAGAGTTTCTGTGGGCACAATATTATGGATGACGTGAGGGTACAAGCCCACTGTGGTAAGGAGGGAGTGATGGAGCAGGGATCAAGTAGAAACCCTCACAAAGTCATTATGGGGTTGGCTTCTAAACCTATAGTACAAAAAAAGAGGTTTGGGCATGGAAAAGACCAGAGGAAATAACATATTAAAGGTCCGGAGAAGAAAGAGAACCCAAGTTATTCAGGGCACATTTTAGGGGTGTTTTATACACACTTCATCAAATGTATAGCCTCATCACCAGCAAAGCAATGTATCTCTCCACAGAGGACAGTATCTACCATCCTGTCCAGTCCTCTGTTGTTATAGATGAAGAAATGGTGGCTACAGTGAGGTAGTGATATGGGTCAGAATCAGCACCACATCATGGCAAAGATCAAAGTACAAGTCTCTTGCCTTGTATCTTTCACCCTACAGCAAGCTGCATTTGGTATATGGGGTTCTTTAAGTGTTGAGTAGACTGCCCCCTTGTGGAAGCAAGCAGGAATGCCAGGCTCAGAATTACCACCCACCATCTACATTCCTCCTCCAGCAGGTACAATGCTGATTGTGGGTCAGCCCCAGCAACAGGGAGGTGGTCAACAGTCTGCATTGCTTCCATCAGGAGCAGATTGAAATTTTCCTTTCAAAAAAGATAAAGCTGGAGATAAGACCCAGCTGCCCACTGCTCCCCTGCCCTGATCCCTGATTACAGGATTCCATTTCACACTTACACCTCAGAAAGGCCAGAGCCTAACACAGCAATTGAGCAGTCTTCACTGACAGAGGCCAGGAAGGGAATACTAGGAGGGAGGAAACAGGATTGTGTAAGGTAAGGCCCATGGATCCCAAGAAAAAACCCTGACTGAGCCCCCCGTGACCACATACCACACTATAAACCAGCCCAGGGGGGAAGGTGCCCTGATGGTCACTTTGTAAGTTTAGGGTCAGGCTACCTCTCATGTCTGTATCACAACTTCGAAGGAAAACTGTGGAAAGTGGGCACAACCAGGGTTGAAAATCATCCTGGCAACTAACCAGCCCATTTCATCCTTCCTTGCAGGTTCAGTAATGACCCTAGAAATATCTAAGGGAAATAAAGCTTTTCCAACCACATGGTTCTAATCCTACAACAGTCATAATTTTGGGTGTTGATCAGGAATGGGACCACATCTTAGCCATATTCAGAGAGAGACTCACAACCCCAAGAAGGACTATGTCCTTAAGATACAATTGTTGTTTGCATCTGGGTCTTAGCCTCAACATAGTTGCTACATCTACTCTCCAGGTTATAAGACTCACCCAAGACAACTATTTAGGAAGATGATAATGGACAACTACCATACAAAGGAACCAAGATACCTTATAACTGCAACTAAGTCCCATCCATCAGCCGTATGGAACTGAAGCCCCCTCTCAATTAGAGGTTGATTGGGCATCACCATTCCAGAATCCTCAGGATTGAAGAATGAACTATGGACTAAAGTGGACTTACTGTTATTCTACTTTATACTTATTTTGATTCTAGCAATGGAAGAAATTTTATCATTGAGTTGGAGCAAGTCGTGAAGGAGGTTCTGCAGACAGGGAGAGGGAAAACAGGTATAAAACAGGAGCATTATCTGGACTAGGGAATTGTCCCGAATTGTATTGCAATATTATAATACAGGCCATTATATATCTTCCCATAATCTACAGAATTAGTCTTGACAGAGTGTAAACTACAATGTAAACCTTAATCCACGCTTAGTGGCAATGCTCCAAAATGTGTTCATCAATTGCAATGAATGTGGGAAATTTTGGGGGTGTGGGTAGCAGGGCATACGGTAATCCTCTATGTATTTTATGTGACATTTGTGTAATCTAAATATCTATCAAAAAATTAAAAACATTAAAAAAGGAATACTTAAATAAAATAAAATACATCTAAGGTTTTCTATTTAAGATTATGCATACTTTATGAAATGTAGGTTGATGACAGTGCAATAATGTGAAAGCTATTGTATCAATAAATTGTAAAATGAAAAAAAAGTTTTGCTTTTTAAAGTTTTTTTATTCTTATACACCATATAATTTCAAATAACAATAATAATGGCAAAAAGTATAATAATATATAAAAATCACTTATCACATTAATATATAAGTAAAAAACATCATCTTTAGAAATGTAGGAAGATCCTTTACATTTGATTAAAAGTATAGTCTTTGTAACTTGGAAGGAATTTCTCCATGCTGTGGGGTAATTCAGAGGCCTAAAGAGAAAGTAAGGGCCAATATTCAGGGTTTTCCCGAGAAGGGAGAGCCTGTTCATTTCAAAGAGGACTTGACCATGGAGTATCTTCATTTTATGACCCGCGTTTAAAGTTGCTAGAAGTCCAGGTCATGTCGTGTTCTCCTGGATTCACTGGTCTCAGTGATACTCAGATGGAGGGCAGAGTAATTGACACCACCTTGGCAGCCCTGTGTGGAGAAAAGAGAGCAGGATTGTTTAAATCCCTAGTCCATACTCAAGGGAGAGATTCTACAAGTAGGTTTGCAGCTACACACAGGTTTGGGAAAATTACCTTGTGCTGTGGTGGTTCTAGGACCTCATCAAGTGTCACCGGAGTTTTTCCCATCTTCAGCATTGCGTCCTCTTGTTGAAAGGTTTTGCATCTCTCTTACTGTAGTTCATGGACCAAAATAGTCAATTGTTCTTTCAGCATTTCTTTCTTTTCATTCACATTTCTGTAGGTTTCTATGAGTCTGGAGAATCTTAAACTCTCTTTCTCTTCCTGCCCTTTCTCTCTTGCTGGTTGTGTAGTAGGAGCCAAGGATGTAGTTGGTGCTGTAAGCTGTGGAGGCTCAAGCTGCCCTCAGTGCTCCCAAAGACCAATGAAGCTTCTCCCAACTTTCTCTTTTGCCAGAGGTAGGGAAAGAGCCACAGCTGTGTGGAATAATCCAAGTCATGCAGGCTTAGACTGTAGTTGCCCAGAAAGACTGATGAAGCTTCACACCTCATTTTCCCCTGTCTGGGGCAGAGAAGGAGCTGCAGATGTGGGCAGCAATCTGTGCACTGCAGGTCCAAGATGACCACAGTTGCCCTAAAAGATTTCCAATTATTCAGTCTGCGTCAGCCAAATGTTTCTGCAGTTAACTGGATAGGCTGTTGCAGGGCCCCCCAGCTTCCTCCGTGTTAGAGGTGGGGCTGAAGCCTAAGCTAGGGCTGCAGGCCAATCTGGGTGAAAAAAAATTGTTCTCTATTGCCACCATGATTTTCAGTCAGCCTGGCTAACCCTCATGCTGGGGGTGGAGTCAAAATGGCAGCTACCAGCCTCCTTCTGACTTGGACAGGTTCAATATTCATCTGTTCTTAGGGCAATATTTTAGCCAGCCCAATGGAGTAATCAGTAGCTGACATTGGTGTCCAACTGTCTCTTCCAGCCCTGTTTTTGGGAATGGAGCTTCCAATTCCTACCACAGAATAGCTCCTGGGGTGGCTTGCACCACCAAAGTAGGATGATCACTGGCCTCAGCAGCATGGCCTGTTATTTCCCGGGGAGGATGGCGCAGCTCCCCCCAGCTTCCTCCCTGTCCGTGGTGAGCCTGGAGCTTAGGTGAGCAGCAATCTGATCTTGATTGAAAGAAGCTGGTCCCTACCAGCACTGTGATCCTCATCAGCCCCACTTCCCTTGTGTCAGTCACAGAGTTAAGATGGTGTCTACTGGCCTCTTCCTGACTTGGACAGGTTCAACTTTAGCTGTTCTGAGGATTATCCATTTTTTTGCACATAAAGGGTTTATTTTAAATGTTTTAAGGATAGAAGAGAGTTACATCATAATTATAAAAATTACTTACAGAATTAACAGATTTATATTTTTAATACTTCTAAATGCAGAGAACAGGAAACTGTCTACACATTGTATAAAATAAAATGAAAATTTAAAATGAATTCAAGTTCTAAAGGTGAAGTCATTTACCTAATTTTAAAATGTGAACTTGTAGAACTCTGAACTATAACACATTCATTCAAACTGCACTAATGATATAAAATACAAAAAGCACAGCATTTCCAAGGAACCACAAGCATTTTAACCATAATTACTTTCTGTTATAATAATTGTTTCTGTTTTGTCTTTGGAGAACTTTCACTTTTTTAAGACAATCAGCTTAAGAATGTTTTTAGGCACTACAATTTGTGTCAATCAAAACAGTCTTCTAACGGGTCTACAGATTTCATAAATTCAAGTCCAATGCAATTTGGGGTTTGGCACATAAAACAATAATAGAAATGAAATCTGTTTTTAGAAGTAATGGTGATTGTTTTTAAAGAATACACAGTCCCTTCAAATGCTGCATGACATATACAACATGGAAAATTACCTTCTGTTGGCACTACATTTGCTTCACCAGTGCATTTTTATCCTACAACCACTAAAACAGCACAGTAAGCAAATATACAGAAAACAGAAAAAATAAAATAAAAGCAAAGATAAAAACAAAAAACCTAAATATCTTCAACACGCAATTTAGTTACATTGAACATTCTAATTAGAATCGAGCATGCAAAAAAGGATGATCCGTTTTCCAGATTTTACTTTGAAGATTTACATGGCAGCCTGACATCTCTCTCTCTCTCTCTCTCTCTCTGTCTCTCTCTCTCTCTCTCTCTTTCTCACACACACACACACACACACACGCACCCACGCACACACAATACAATAATACTATAGCAGGTAAATGAGAAAGGTCAATAAACTTTGTACACAGATTCATGCCTTATGTTGTCACAAGCCCCTTGATAATTTTGGAAATTAAGGTTGAATTCCTGGAATATGGAACCAACATTCAGATACCAGGAAAATGCAAGCAATGTATGCAGAAATGAAACATGAGCCTAAAATGAGGCCCCAAACAAAGGGCTAGGGAGTAGATTTAGCCACAGCATCAATAAAAGTGGGTTAAAGCCACCAAAAGAGGGATATGGGGGGAAAAAAAAAAAGGAAACAAACAAAAAACCTTCCCATTTTCCTTAACCTAAAAGCAATAAATGGAACAATTATTAAAATAATCAATTCACATTCTTCTACAGATTGGTAGATTATGTGGTGTATAAAATTGCTTAAGTTGCTTGCAGAAAAAACACAATGCAAGTCATTAAGTAATGCTATAACCTGTTTCAGTTCACCCATCCCTCAGGATACTTCAAGATGAACTTTATTTTTCAGCCCAAATTCACTGTACCATGTTATGCATATTTTTTATGTGTACTAGATACACGCACTCACTTTGTGCCACAAATATAAGCTTGAGCTCATGGAGTCAGGCTCAGCCTTTGGATTTACATGCAGGGACTCCTAGTAGTCAATAGAAAACACACAATAGATCTACAGGATGAAACTTGTTCAAACACTCAAGAAACATTTATGCCTTGGGTTCCCAGTGCTTTCACACTGCATTGAGAAGCTTGCCTTTGGTTGTCTGAGGTGAAAAACTGGGCACAATGCAACTGTAGTCATGGAAAGAGAATTGATGTACTGTATTTATATAGTGAGTAGTTATTACTATCCAACAGCGTGATGAAGCACAAACCTTAAGACTAAAATGGGAATCCAGCAAAACATGGGGAAGAAGGCCTTTAAACTATTGAATCTCTAACTTCAAGACCAGTTACAGGAAAGAAGTCACCTAGACCTCTTTTGCAAATCTTCTGGTGAAGGACAGCACAACGACGACAACAACAACAACAACAAAATAACAACAACAGAAGATTCCCAGAGAACTTGTTAGAAGAGAATGCCATACTAAAAACTTACATTTCTAATATAAAAGCAATGTTTTCTTCTAGAAACTTAAAACACATACACACAAATCACTGATGTACTGTTGTCTTTTAAATTCATGAACTAATATCCAGGTTACTAATTTGTAGAAATTAAAAGACCAAAAGTACCATCTACAATGTACCTGCATTATACCATGTCGAACAAGTACTGGAGTTTTGCTAAAAAGTACTTATGATTTAAAATGTTAAAAAAAAAAAAAAATACAATGCTCAGAATTAAAGGCAGCCTTTTAACGAGAGTTCTAGCCAGTTTCGACAACTTGTACTATGGGTCTTAACTGTTCAGATGTTTTTCAATTTTTGACTTTTAAAGAGATTTAACTCCAAATTTAAAAGTGGCACTCAAATTTTGACTTTCAAAACAGATTGAACATTCCTACATGCATTCTGTGCCCAAACTTAACTTAAAATATAGAATATAAGAGCATAAATATGATTAAATTGGGTAAAGCACTCCTGTGAAATTGGTAAAATTTATTTAACACCTATCCCGATACACAAAGAAAGGACTGCCAATACTGTGTGTGTATACATATATCTATGTGTTTACATATAACACATATGTAAACACATAGACATATAGATAGGTAGACATAGACATATATCTCAAAAAGGCAGTAACAGAAATACCAAAATATGCTTGCATTGTGGCAGCAGAATAAAAGAGTGTTATGGTGAAGGGGAAATGGTTACGTTCTATTATAATTTTAGACGACTATGATACAAGCTTAACTTTTATCAAATGTGTCTGTAATTCCCCTTCAGACAGACAGGCTTCTTTTAAGAGGAAGGTGCTCCTTAAACAAAATGCTTTGTGTTCACATATATCTGTACTATTCAGAACAAAACAGCTTTGCTGTTTTGCAAACAAGAGATTGTGGGTTTCCAAGGACATTTAAGCTTTCATTAAACTGGAAAGAAATCAAGTCTTAATGTCTACAAATTATATATTTAATAGTTCCACCAATTAGGCAAAGTTCATGATGACATCGAGGACGTTTTCAACAAATCTTAGACATAAGTATGGAAATAATCATCAAACTTTATGAATAATCATGCCTGCCCATTTTGATCCATTTTCTTTGGCATATTCCACATGTTTGCCTGCCAGGCTGTCCACAACTTCTCCTGGTTCCCTATCTGCTGGAGGAGAATCATTAGAATCAGGCATAATGAGAACGTCCCCTTCTTTATAGTCATCTAAGAGCTGGTACATATACAAGACACGATGTTTCTCATAGGTAATATAAAACCATGTGTCCATTATAGGCACACATGCTAAGACCATTCCCCTCCATTCATCTTTAGAGCCATCATCTGTCTCAAACATATGCTCCACTGCTTTGCCAATCATTGTATCTGCTAAGTGTGCATCACTGATTTGAGATGTTGCATCTCTATCAGGGAGGACTTCAAATGCAGAAACTCTTTCATTTATACTAAGTTCTAGTCCCTAAGTACAGTCAAATCCATCGTATTTTAAAAGATACAGAGGAGGATTTACAGGAACCTGATCTAAAACTGTTCCTTTCCACTGTGTAACAGGTCTATTCCCCTCTTTCCACCCATGTTGAATTCTGCAGCCTATGATGTTCTGAAATGGCTGGGAAACAGGTATGCTGGGCCACACACTGCTCCAATGTTATTTTGTGGGATGTTCTTTTCTTCATCATGTTTGCAGATACACCAGCATGTCCTGCATAAGCTCTGGACCTCTGGCCAGGTGTGTTTCCAAATGGGGTCTTCATTCATCTATATTTAAGTGAGCAGCAGAGCTGCTGGACTAGGGTGAAAACTCAATAGCCTCCAATTTGAAACTTTTCACAGAATTTCAATGCTATTAATCCACCTTCCAAGAGTCTCATTTACAAGTTCAGCAGAACCACTTAAAGCACACAAGTACTCTGCCAGGTCGCTGTCTGCAAGCCCCATATGACTACCGCTGTCCCTATTCTCAGGCTCCCCACCCAGGTCCCAACCTGAGTGAGATGGCACCTCCCCACCCCAGCCAAGCCTCTCTTCAGGATTATACTTTAGCTGCAGAATTTACTAATCAGTAGCTGAAGATGGTGCCCAACTGTCTCTTCCTCCCCTGTTTCTGGGAACTGTAGCTTCCAATTCCAGCCACAGAACAGCTCCCCAGGTGGCTTGTGCCTCCAGTGGAGGATGGGCACTGGTCTCTGTGGCTGGAGGGCTCTACTTACAAATTTTCTCTGCAGATGGGCACTCTCATCCTTCCATTCATTCAAGGATGTTACAGGATGCACTTCTGGTCTCCTGGAGGCCCCAAACAAATCCTTTAGTTAGCTCTGGGTGACTACTAACTGTCCTGGTAGTAGAAGTTGATTCTAGGGACACCTTACTCTGCTGCCATTTTGATGGTTGGCACTTCTTCCTCTATTTTTTTAACTGATACCTATTTAGATTAGGAAAAAAATGTTACTTTGACTTGAAACTTAAGTTTTGGGAATACATTCTCACTGTGATAAATAAATTTTGCCAAAGACAAAAGAAGTGTTCTACATGATCTTATAAGGATGGTTATACAACCTGTTCAGTTGCATCAAAGTTTATTAAAGTGTTTAGTACAAAATATTAACTGTAATGTAAACCACTGACCATGGTTGGTAGCTATGTTTCAATATTTGTACATCAGATATAACAAACTTGCCATCTACATATAAAATGCTATTACTAGGGGAGGGGGAAAAGGGGGAAGATATTGGGAATAGAGGTGTCCCCTGTATTCAGCATGGGACATTTCCGTAAAGTCCTAAACCTTCTTTGAGGACAAAATGAAAAAAGGAAGACCCTGGGGCAAAATAAGGAAAAAATGTCACTGTACATAAGAAAACAGACCTTACACTGAATAAATGGCAAAATGCCAAAAGCATTTTTTTAAATAATTTGTCATTATTTGTTATTAACCTGAAATTATATTTTTATTTCTTTTTATTCTTTTCAATTGTTTTCTGTTTTATTTCTTATTTTTAAAATTATCATTACTATTTCATTTTCTTATTAATTTTATTTTGCTATTTTTATAGGCTTCATTTTGGAAGAAGTTTTGGATCTCAAAAGGTATACAACTGTGGCAGGGAGGATCATTGTACAGAGTGGTTTTTATGTGGGATCACGGGAGGCAACTCTCCTGCACAAAGATATAAGGCATAGAAATGTGTTCAAATCTACGTGGGGCATCGTCACGGAGGGTGGAGATTCCCAGAATATCCAAGGAATATCAAATTCCTATCCTGGGGAGCTCTGCCAAATTCTCTAATGGGTCAGCAAGACTACTCTGAGTACAGACAGGGGCAATGACTATTAAAGGAAAATGGTCTATGCATGGGCCCTTGATATTGATGACTGTGCATATAAAACTGTACTCTTGAAGTAGAAACTGAGCCTAGTATAAGGTGCATAAGAAAGGCCTCTGGGAGCCTCCCTGTTCCCAAATGTGGTGTGTCTCTAAGCCAAACTCAACATATAAATACATTACCTTCCACCTAGCATGGTATATGATTCCCAGGGATGAGCTTCCCTGGCAACGAGAAATTACAACAAAACTCAAACTAGCAATGCAACCGGAAAAAGACCTTGACCTAAAGGGTGAAAAGGAAAAGACAAATGAGTTTATATGACCAAGAGACTTCAAAATGAGTTGGGTAGTCATTCCAGAGTTTACATTTATGCATAACAGAGCAGGATTTCTTTGAATGCCAAATTAGATACTACCCCAAATAACAGGGATCCTGTGGGCTCTGTAGACATCCAACATTAGTCAGCGCAGATAGATCAGGAGTTTGGATATTGTCAGTGGGACCTACTTTGGAATTTATGCTCCCCAGTGTGATAGAGTTGGACTCAGTTGTGGTTTCCCTACTCATAGATCTTCTGTCCTTCTATTTGAACCTATAATTAGTACTAGAGATGGTATGTGTATGTCCAAGTCACATAAGTCTTTGGACTATACATGTGCCAGCTGAGCCCTGAATCTCTACAGAGTTGCAATACTGCTCTGCATTCCATTAGTCTCAACCAGGACAACAAACAAGGAGGTGGTGTTGAACAACTACCATACCAAGGAACTGAGAGATTCTACAATTGCAAGCAAGATAATCCATTCATTGTCCCCATGGGTTTGAAGTTCTCTCTCAATTAAGTTGGGGTGGACATCACCATCCTACAATCCTCTGGACTGGGGAATGAAAAATGGACTAAAGTAGACTTATCGGTATTCTACTATAGATATATTTTGATTCTAGTAATGTAAAAAATTATTTCATTGATTTGGAGACAATGGCCACTGGAGGTTCTGAGGGCAGGGAGAGGGAAAAACAGGTGTAGTCTGGGGGCATTTTAGGGTAATGGGAATTCTCCTGAGTGATATTGCAAGGGCATATGCAGGCCATTAAATATTTTCACTTAATGTAAGAATTTGGCTGGGAGAGTGTGTAAACTAACATGTAAACAATAATCAACATTACTGGCAAAGCTCCAAAATGAGTTAATCCATTGTAATGAAAGTACCTCACTAAGGAAAGATGTTGTTAATGTGGGAAAATGAGGGAGGTGGGGGAGCAATGCATGTGCTAATCGAGTATCTATTTTATGTGACATTTCTGTAATCTATCTTTAAATATATATTAATTATTTAAGATAAATAAATAAAATGAAATACAGTTCAGTCTTTCAGTTTAAGGTAAAGTGTACTTTATGTAATGTAGGTTGATGACTGTGAAATAGTGTGAAAGCTATTTCATCAGTAAAATGAAAATGTAAAAACAAAAATTTTGCTTTTTCCCTGTTTAAAGTCTTTTTATTGCTATAGTTCATATAATTTCAAATTACAATAACATATGGCAAATAGAATAAAAATATAGATAAAAATCCTCATCAGTTAATATATAAGTAAACAAACATTATCTTTAGGAATACATGAAGATCTTTTCCATTTTATTAAAAGTTTGCTCTCTGAAACTTGGAAAGAATTTTTTCTATGCTGTGAGATAATTCAGAGGCCAAAAGAGAAAGTAAAGGCCAGATATTCAAGGTTTTCCCGAGAAGGGATAGCCAGTTAATTTCAAAGGGGAATTGACCATGGAGTATCTTCCCTCTATGTCCCGCGTTTAACGTTGGTGGAAGTCCAGGTCACTTCTTATCCTTCTGGATCCACTGGCCTCAATGACACTCAGATGGAGGGCAGCGTAGTTCACAGCGCCTGATAGCTGGCGAAACTTCTGTGGAAAGGAGAGAGTAGCACTGTTTAATTCCCCAGCACATGTAGAAGGAAGGGACTCTGTCAGTAGGGTTTAAGCCACACAGAGGGTTGGTAAAGTCACCTTGTGCTGTGGTGGTTCTCAGGACCTCATCAAGTGTCTCCAGGGTTTTTCCCATCTTCAGCACTGTGTATGCTAATTGGAATGGTTTGCAACTCGCTTGCTGTAGTTCACAGACCAATAGGAAACTCTCCTTTCAGCCTTTCTTTCCCATGGCCTTTCTATATGTATCTATAAGGCTGGAGACTTAAATGCTTTCTCTCACCTGGCATCCTCTACGAGGCCTCAGTATCTCTATACACCTTGTGAGCAGCACACATCTAGTTAAGGAGGAGACATTTCTCTTTAATCAGTGCACCCAGTGTGTCTGCAAGGTGCCATCTAGTCTTCTATAAAGTTGACTTCTCAGAGACTGCACTAATCTGAATAGCCATAAGAGACCCACCAATGAACAATTGGCAGGTGTACACACCACCGGATCCCACTGGAGACTGTTGGACCGTGTGCTCTGATCTCATATCCTCAAGCAGCAGTTCCATCACCCCCTCTCCCAGCTTCCCGACAGTCAGTCCAAAGGAACTCTCCATAGAAAGACACAGCCCATTCGTGGTCTTGAAGTCACCATAGGACACTGCACAGTAACCACGGATCCACCAATCCCAGCATATCCCAGAATACTGCCTGGAATCCAGGAGCAGCTGTTAACTAGAATAGGCATTAACAGGTCTCAGAGCATCTGCAAAATCCGACACATTCTCTCCATCCCCACCTCCATTGCCACTCCCCTGCTCTGTCCTTCACCATTCTCAGCCTCAAATCACCATCATTGTCGCCACCAGTTCTACCTGCCGTACCGTTTGACAAAAACACCACAGCCACTATCCGCTTAGAGTCAAATTCCTCTGGTGCCAGTGACCCTCAAAGTCTGGCCCCTGATAGCCTTGACCCAGGCTCCCTGAGTACGTCACTTCCTGTCTGGCACACTTTGATGAATGCCTGGTCTTCAAAACCCCACACCCAGGCCCATTCTAGGGCCATTGCCTCTCCTGTCCCTTCATCCTCCAATGCTATTCCCCATGTGCCATCACTGCTTAGATGTACCCTCCCGGGGGCCTCCCCAGAGCTCTCCTCCCAGAGAAACTCCTTCAAATGCCTGACATTCCTGCCCTTCTTGCTCATTCTTGGCATCACCTTTTCCTTTCCTGACAAGCTATGTGCAGTATTTTTTTTTTCTCGGATCTGCCTTTTCCCTCTCAAATACCTGTTTGTTGAGGACCGAGACTTACTTGATCCTCTTCACTGCTCAACCTCCAGGCTGAATCCCAGTTATTTTCAACTGTGAGGAGTAACCCTTGCATTCTCATGGCGCTTTACATGGCATTTCTCTCCATTGCATCTCCCAACTTGCTCAGACTGGAACATGCCAATTCCCTTTCCCTGCCCTTAATTACCTCCCGTTTGTACTCATTGTCATAGGAACATTGTTTGCAACTGACTAGACATATCTTTGGAATACTGACATTTCCCTGGGGATAGAAATGTCACTGAGTCCTGTGAGATGTGTCCGTGGCTAAGAGGCAGTGCAGAGGGATGGGATATGCTGGATTCCCTCAATTCCCACTGGGTTCTTTCTTCTTGCTCAGAAAATTCATCTTGCAAAACACTTGCAATCGAAGAAACCCATCAACATGGGAATTTATCATTGTAAAAAAGAGCAATTACTTTATTATGAAGTATTAAATGACTTTAGTTTACATTGTCACTTCTAAATATACTGCATATTTTCCTCCACCCAAAAAAACATATTTCTTCCTTTGTTTTTAAACTGATACCTATTTAGATTAGGAAAAAAATGTTACTTTGACTTGTAAATTAAGTTTCAGGAATACACTGTCACTGTGATAAATAAATTTAGCAAAGAACAATAGAAGTGTTCTACATGATCTTATCAGGATTGATACAGGACCTGTTGAATTGCATCAAGTTTATTATTAAAGTGTGTGGTCCATAATATAAAGCATACTGTAAACCATTGACCTCGGTTGGTAGCTGTGTTTCAATATCTGTACATCAGTTCTAATGAAATTGCCATCAACATATAAAATGCTATTAATGGGGCTTGGGGAAATGGGAAAGATGTTCGGTATATATGTGTTCCCTGTATTCATTACAGGACGTTTCCCTAAAGTCCTAAATCTTCTTTGAGGACTGACTGAAAAAAGTAAGACACTGGGGCAAAAAAAGGAAGAAAACGTCACTGTACATATAGGACAACAGACTTTACACTGAATAAAAGCAAAATGTCAAAAACATTTTTTTAAATACTTTGTCATTATTTGTTATTAACCCCAAATTTTATTTTTTTAATTTATTTTTATTGTTTCAAATGTTTTGCATTTTATTTCTTATTTTTAAAACTATCATTATGATTTCATTTTCTCAATAATTGTATTTGGTGATTTTTATAGGCTATAGTTTGGAAGAAGTTTTGGATCACAAAAGGTCTACAACTGTGGCAGGGGAGGATCATTGGAACATAGTCACTTTTATGTAGGACACCTGGGATGCAACTCTCCTGCACAAACACATAATGCATAGAAACGAGTTCAACTCTACATGTGGCATTGTCACCATGGGTGGAGATTGACACAGTGTCCAAGGGAATATCAAATTCCAATCCTGGGGAGCTCTGTATCAGCAAGCATCCTCTGAGTACAGACAGGGGCAAAGACTATTAAAGGAGGATGGTCAATGGATGGGCCCTTGAATTTGATTACTGTGTATATGTAACTGTACTCTTGAATTTGAAACTTAGGCTAGTATTATAGGGTGCATAAGAGATGCATGCCTCTGGGACGCTTCATGTTGTTCAAATTTGTCCGGTCTCTAAGCCAACCTTTGCATGTAAATACATTACATTGTGCCCAGCATGGGACATGACTCCAAGAGATAAACTTCCCTGGCAATGAGGAGGTACTAACAAGCACCATTAGCAATGCAACTGGAAAAATACCTTGATCAAAAGTTGGTAAAGGGAGACAAATGAGTTTATATGACTAAGAGACTTCAAAGGGAGTCGGGAAATCATGCCAGAGGTTATACCTATGTACGTCGTAGCAGGATTTAATTGAAAACCAAGTTAGATACTACCACAAATAGCAGGGATCCTGTGGGCTCTGTAGACATCCAGACACATTAGTCAGGGCAGATAGGTCAGGAGTTTCGGACCTTGCCATTGGGTCTTAACTTTGGAATTTATGCTCCCCAGTGTGACAGAGTTGACTCAGTTGTGGTTTCCCTATACTCGACTCTTCTGTCCTTCTATTTGAACCTATAATTAGTACAAGAGTTGGTATGTGTACATCCAAGACACGTATATCTTTGGGCTCTCCATGTGACAGCTGGGCCTTGTATATCAACAAATATGCATCACCTAGTCTCCAGTTCATTGGTCTCACCCAGGACAAGTAACAAGGCGATGATGATGGACAACTACCATACCCAGGAACCGAGAGATTCTACTTCTGCAAGTAAGAGAGTACATCCTTTGGCCGCATGGAATTGTAGCTACCTCTCAGTTAAGGTGGAGTGGACATGACCATCCCACAATCCTCAGGTTTGGGGAATGAACTATGGACAAAAGCAGTCTTATTGGCATTCTACTATAGATATATTGTGATTCTAGCAATGGAAGAAATTATATCATTGATATGGAGGCATTGGCCACTGGAGGTTCTGAGGGCAGGTGGAGGGAAAAACAGGTATAATATGGAGGCTTTTTGGAGATGAGTGAATTTTCCTGAATGACTTTGCAACAGCAGATGGAGGCCATTATATATCTTGACTTAACCTATAGAAATGGGTGGGAGAGAATGTAGTTGACAGCACCTGTCAGACAGGGAGACCTGAGTGGAGAGAAGAGATCAGCACTGTTTAAATCCCCAGCCCACACTCAAGGGTGTGACTCTCCTGGGAGGGCTGGAGCCACACACAGGGTTTGGAAAATTAAGATGGATCCACTAGACACAGCAAATTCCAGAATTCATCCAGGAACCCAGCAGCATCTGACAACTTGAATAGATATTCAGTGAGCTTATCTAATGAAGGTTTAGAAGTTAACATTTTCTTGTCTTCATTACATTCAAATGATCTTCCTTTTTGCATTCTTTTTAAAATTTTTATTGATGATCACAGGAAATATAGCGAAATATTTCAATCTTATCTGAAAGATTTGCTGATTTTAAGAGTTTATACTTCCCCTTCCTTTGGTATCCAACAATATGAATCACAACTTTTCACCCCTAGTTTACTGTGTTGAATCTTTTTTTCAACACCCTGATGTGCACTACTCTTTTTTCTCCCCTATTATGAACATTCCGCATCAGAGTGGTACTTTTGTTACAAGGGATGAATCAATCATACAGAATCCTATCAGTGCCTTAAAATCACCCTGTGCTCCACCAACTAAAACCCTGGCAATCAAGGATGAGTTTTAATTTTTTTCATGGTGGAAAAGCAGCTCAAAAAGAAATTTAATATTTTGGGACATGTGAAAATTATGCAAATGGAAATTTCAGTTTCAATAGTTATTTTTATATTTTAAAAAATGATCCTCAACATACTGAAAGAGATAAAGCAAAACACAGAGAAAGAACTAAATGATAAAAAGAAAACAATGAATGAGCAATATGGGAATCTCTTGGTGAGATTTCACAAACAGAAATACTGGTCTTGATGAACTCATGTATGTCACTAGAAATAAAGCTAGAGGATAAAATATGGGACTGCATAAAATAATGAAGTGACTATGGTTAATAATACAAAGAAAAGAATGTTCTTCCATGAACTAGAACAAATATTTATCAATATTAAAGGCTTAATAATAGGGTAGTATATGGGAAGAAAAAAACAACCAGTGAAAACTATGGATGATATTTTAACAGTAAGAATGTAATATTCTTTCACCACTTGAAACAAAGGTACTATACCAATCCTAAGTGTCAATAATAAGGAAGTATAAAGGCTATAAGATTTTTTGTTTTGAACACAGAGAATGTTCTCAGATTGACTGTGGAGATTAATGCACAACACTATGATTAAACTGAGAGCCATACACTTTGAACGGACTTTATGGTATGTGAATAAAATTGTCCTTGAAAAATAAAATAATAAAAAAAATCATGGTTACAAGATAAATGATATAATAAATGTGAAAAGGTTGGAGTTTCTCCACAGAAGTCTATTATAGAAAGACAATGTATAGTTTGATCAACATTTTGATGGTTTTCAAGTTTCCTATGAAAAAATTCTGGTTGAAATGCGAAATGAACTGATTTCTTTTAAAGGCCATACATTATTGGTTATTATATTTAAATAAAGAATATTTATTCATATTTCTTTTATGTTTATAGTGTAACTATACTGATTTGATCTGGTCTGTTCTCTGAGCATTTTAATGGACCTATTATAACAGTTGTTAATTAATTGAGTAAGCTGGGGCCTGGTAATTGGATATGGAGTTTTTCACCTCTAAGTCATGGAATGAGATATAGCCCAAGTGTTAATAAGCAAGAATGATTACAATGCTGGCTCTTTGGTAGCATCTGTGAAGTATATTTATGTCACAAGAAGTATGGTGGGATAGTTGCTGACAGAACATGGGCTCATATCTATAGTCGCTATTGCATTTCTATGGTTAGATGGAAACAGATGTAATGTCCAGGAACTGATAAAGCCAAGAGACATCTCTTTATTTTGCAGGAAGATTTGTTATACTCTGAGACTTTCCTAGGTATTTCAATCAACTAGTTTACTTAAGGTTTCAGTAAGATGAGAACTGAGAATGTATTGATAAACAGCCTAGACACCAAATCTGATGTCTAGGGGCTTAACTTGCTTACATTTCCTTATAATAGTGTCTCTGAGCTGCTCATCAAGCTGTTCTCTGTTCAGTGTTTGCAAAACATTGCTGAGTAGATAGCAGAGTTATTACTAGCACTAACCCGTATTTCTCTGTATTTTCACCTAGGCTTTAATATTAAGAGAGAACTATTTGCAAGGTGGAAAACTATTGCCAAAGATATTTTCCCCTATTTTTTTTTTTAATTCAGGAGCTTCTATTGAATATAATGTTTTCAACTTATTAGTCCTTATCTTTTTATAAACTTCTTGCTAACACTATTTGTTGCAAGAAAAATTTGGTTCTGCTCTTAATGTGTGATAAAATTCATACATGCAATTTTACTAAACAAGTAAGCATCACTATCATTTTATTCTAGAGGGAGGCAACTTAGATTAGTGCTTTGTGTGAAGTTAAAGAATCATTTTCTAAAACTTTCTCAGCTATCATGATCAATAAATTTGTGAAATATAATTAAAATGAAAAGCATGAAAAATAAACACACACCAAAAAAAAAAAATACTTAAGACTAAGAGACCTGTGGAACACCACAAATTGTAACAATATATGTATTATGGGAGCCACAGAAGAGAAGAAAGAGAGAAAGGTGAAGAAGGTATATTAAAAGAAATAATGCCGAAAATTTCCCAAATTTATTGAAATAGATGAATATACACATACAAGAAGTGCCCGCACCCCGCAAAAAAAAACGAAACAGGATAAATTTTAAGAGAACCATGCCCAGGAAGAGAAGAGATTCTCAAAAGCTACAAGAGAAAATCAATGTGTTATATATGGGGGAGTCCCAATAACCATAGGATCTGATTTTTCATCAGAAACCATTGAGTAAAGAACACAGTAGTATGAAATATTTAAAGTGATGAAAGAAAACTATTGCCAAACAACAATTTTATATCCAGCAAGACTGTCTTTCAAAAATAAAGGACAGATTAAGTATTCCCAAATAAACAAATGCTGAGGGAGTTTATTAACACTAAAACTACCCTATGAGCAATGCTAATGGCAGTTCTTCAAAATGAAAGGAAAGGATATTAGACAGTGGGTAGAAGTGGCATAAAGAAATAAAGGGTTCTCTTAACATGTGAGTAATATTAATGCAAGTAAGTTTGTGTCATGATTTTTTTGTAGTGTGACTCTACTTTTTACAGGTTCTAAAATGCAAAATGCATAAACACTAGAGAAAAACCTATAGTTTTGAACTTGCAATATAAAAGGTTAAAATTTATTACAAGTAAAATAAAAGGTGGGGAGATAGAAGTGTATAGGATCAGTGTATGTCCATGCTATTAAAATTAAGTACATATGAAATCAAACAATACTGTCATAGATTTGAGGTGTTAAATTTTAACCCCATGGTAACCTCAAAGAAAATATACTAAAAATATATACAAAAGAAAGGATACGAGACTCAAAATGGTACACTGGAAAAATTAAATATGAAAGTAGGCATTAATGGAAGACTTGAAGGACAAAAATGGCATAAATCTTACAGATCATGTAGCTAAATGGCAGAAGAAAGTCCTGTATTATGAGTTGTGACTTTAAATGTATCTATTAAACTCTCCAGTGGAAAGGCAGAGATTGCCTGAATGGAGAAAAAGAAAAAATAAAAAAAAGCATAGTCCAAGCTTATGCTGTTTACAAGAGGCTCACCTTAATTTCAAAGATGCGAGTAAGCTGAAAGTGAAATAATGGAAAAATTTCCTATTCAAATAGTAAACAAAAGAGAGCTGGGTTACCTATACTGTTAGATAAAATAGACTTTAACTCAAAAATTGTTATAAGGGAAAAGAATGTCATAATAGACTGATAAAGAGGTCAGTTCAAAAAGAAGACATCACAGTTGTAAATATAAATGCATCTGAGGGCAGAGGCCCAAAATAAATGAAGTAAATATTGACATATTTGAAAGAAAATATAGATGCTTCTGGAAAAATAGTATAAGACTTCAATATAACACTTACAACAATGGCTAGGACAATTTAGATGACTAAAAAGGAAGTAAAAGATTGAATAATACTCTAAACAACCTACACCTAATAGATATATAGAGAACATTTCATGCATCAGCAGCAAATTACACATTTTTCTCTAGTACACATGGTTCATTCTCCAGGATAGATCACATGTTAGGTCACAAAACAAAGATCAATAAATTTTAAAATGTTGAAGTCATACAATGTATCTTCTCCAACATAAATGGAAGGAAGCAAGGAATCAATGATAGAGGGGAAAATTCACAAATATGTGTAAATGCACTCTTAAGGAACCAGTGGGTCAAAGAAGAAATCAAATAAAAATTAGGAAATATCTTCAGACAAATGAAAAAAAAAAAAAAACACAACATATCTAAATTCATGGGAGGCAGCAAGGGCTGTATTGAGAGGGAGTTAGAGCTTTTAATGCTTACTTTTAAAATGATCTCAAATCAGAGATCTAATTTCAAAACTGGAGCATGTAGAAAAAGGAGAGGAAACTAAATCCTAACAAGCAGAAAGAAGGAAATAACAAAGACTGGAATAGATATAAATGAAATAAAGATTTTAAAAATAGAGTGAGTCTACAAAACTAAAAGTCGTTAAAAAATTAAATCTTAATACTAGACTGACAAAAAAAAGAGAACACAAATAACTACAATGAGAAATGACTGGGGATATTACTACCAAACCTAGAGAAATAAAAAGGATTGAAAAAGGATACTATGAAAAACTGTACATCAACAAATCAGATAAGCTAAATGAAATGGATGAATTCCTAGAAACAGGCATTTACCTACACTGACTCAAGAAAATATAGAAGATATCAAAAGACCACTAAGTAGTAAAGAGATTGAATCATTAATCAAAAACTTACTGAAATCCATAGTTAGTAGTAATCTTTTGATGATGTTCTTTCATAATCTCTAACAATGTTCTACAACAATGCAAAGTGTTGGTGGAGGAATGATATCTGGAAATTCTGCACGTTATGCATGACTCTTTTGTAAGCTCACAATTTCTTTAATAAAAATATTTATATTAAAAAAAAAAGAAAGGAAAAAAAAAAAGAAGAAGAAGAAAGAATTTAAAAAAATAAAAGCTTCCTACAAAGAAAAGCCCAGGAGCAGCTTCTTACACTATTAATGAGCAATCCGAAGAGATGTCAAGTCTACTCTAAGAGGTTTATAGATTCAATGCAACTCCAATGAAAATTCTAACAGGCTTTACTACAGACATGCAAAAGCCAATTCTCAAATTCCTATGGAAAGTTAAGGGGCCCTGAATAGCCAAAACCATATTAAAAAACAAGAATGAAATTGGAGGACTCACACTTCCCAATTTTAAAACTTATTACAAACCTACAGGAATCACAGTAGCATGGTACTGGTACAAGGACAGACAAATAGACCACTGGATTCTATTGAGAGTTAAAAAATAAATCCTCCCATCCATGGCCAATTAATATCTGACAAGGGTATCAGGTCCACTAAGTTAGGAAATAAAAGTCACTTCAACAAATGTGGGTGGGAAATCTGGATATCTGTATGCAAAAGAATGAAGGTGGAACCCTTTCATTTGAACCTATAATTAACAATATACTAGTTAAATATATGTTCCAGAGACTTAAATCTCTAGTCTCTTCATATGCCAGTTGGGACCTGAATTATAGAAGAGTTGCAACACCTACTCTCCCGTTGATTGGACTCTCCCAGGACAAATAACAAGAGAATCATGATGGATAAAACCCATCCCCAAAAACAGATTATCTACAACTGCAAGCAAGACAGTTCCATCCATCTGCCGCATGGGATCTCGGCACCCTCTTACTCAGAAAAAGAGTAGGTATCACCATCCTAAAACCCTCAAGATTGAGGAATGAACAAACATAAGGGAGAATGCAGCTATGGACTAATGTAGATATTATTATTCTAGCAATGAAAGAACTTGTAACATTGATATAAAGGCAGTGGCCACCAGAGTTTCTGAGGGGAGAGTGGATGGAACATGGAGAATGGGGCATTTTTGTGACATTGGAATTGTCCTGCATGACATCACAATGATAGATATAAGCCATTATGCATTTTGTCAAAGCCTATAATATTGGGTGGTGCAAAGTGTAAACTACAATGTAAACTATAAACCATGGTTAATAGTAATGTTTCAATATGTGTTCATCCATTGTAAGAAATGGACCACACTAATGAAAGATGCTGTTAATGGGGAAAAGTATGGGAGGGGGTGGAGGTGAGGTGTATGGGAATCCCTATATTTTCTATGTAACATTTATGTAATCAAAACCTTCCTTAATAAAATGAAAAAATATATAAATAAAATAGAACGATGGTGGACTCCTACTTTATCCCATATACAATTTAACTCAAAATGGATAAAAGAACTATATTAAAGAGCCAAAACTGTAAACCTCCTAGAAAAAAAACATAGTGAAGCATGTTCAGGATCTTGTCTTAGGTAATAGTTTCTTAAACTTTACACAAAAGCATGAACACTAAAAGAAAATGTAGATACATGCATCTTCATCAAAGTTTAAAAATCTGTGCATCAAAGGACTTCATCATGAAAGTAAAAAGACAATATAAAGAATGAGGGAACATGTTCAGAAATCATATATCCAATAAAGGTTGAATATCCAGAATATATAAAGAAATCCTAAAAATTAACAAAATAAAGACATACAACACAGTTTTAAAATGTGCAAAACGTTGCAATAATCATCTCTCCAAAGAAGATATACAAATGGCCAAAAGCACATGCAAAGATGCTCAACATCATTAGCCATTAGGAAAATCAAATCAAAATCACAGTGAGATACCATTTCACACCCCCTAAATGGCTACTATTTAAGAAAAATGGAAATTACAAATTATGGAGAGGCTTTAGAGAAATAGGAACACTCATTCAAACTGGTAGAAACGTGACGCAGGCTATGGAAAACAGTTTGGTGGTTCCTCAGAAAGGAAAGTGTAAAATTATCATATGGCCCAACAATCCCACTTTTTCAGACATATCTGTCTTTTTTTTTTTTTTTTTTAGAATTCTTTCTTTCTTTCTTCCCCGCCCCCCCAACCATAAACCCCCAACCTCGTTGTCCTGAGATCTCTGTCTGCGCTCTGTGTGTTCCTCTGTGTCCCCTTGTCTTCTCTTAAGGCAGCACTGGGAACTGATCCAGGGAGATTATGGAGTGGAGGGAGGCTGCTCAATCTCCCGCACAACCCAGCTCTCTGTTCTGCTGTGTGTCCCATTGTCACGCGTCTGTGTCTCCTTTTGTTGCATCACCCTGCTGAGTCAGCTTTCCATGCCAGCCAGCAGTCCATGTGGGCCAGCTTTCCACCTGGGCCAGCTTGCTTTTCATGAAGAGGCCCCAGGAATCGAAACTTTGACCTCCCATATAGTAGATGGGAGCCCAATTCCTTGAGCCTCTTCCACATCCCATGTATCTGTCTTAGTTTGTCAAAGGCTGCCAATGCAAAATTACCAGAAATGTGGTGGCTTTTATAATAGGAATTTTATTTGCAATAAATCTTACAGTAGTCAGGCCATGAAATGTCCAAATCAAGGCACCATCAGAGATGCTTTTTCACCAAAGTCAGCTACTGGTGATCCTGGCATCACACCACATGGTGAGGCAAAATGGCAGCCAATCTTGCCAAGGTCCCGGCCTTCCCTTCAAGGCACACTGTCTCCTGGAACTCAGCTGTGGGTAGTGAGGCATTTGACTTATCTCTTTCCAGGCCTCCTCTCTTAGCCTCAGCTGCTCCAGTTTCTCCCTAATCCCAGCTGTGGGCAATTAGGTATAGGGCTCCTCTCTTCATCTTTAGGCTTCTCTGTGGGCCTAGACTCTTGGGGGCTTAGTGTCTCAGCTTCAGCTGCTAGTGACCCTTGAATCTTCTCTCTCACATAGCCAGGTCAAAATGGCAGCGCTCCATTTTCTGTGTGTCTTCTTTCTCTCTGCCTCCATTTATATAAATCTCCAGTAACAGGGCAGAGACCCAACCTGAGTCATACTTATCTAACGTTGTCCAATGAAAAACAATCTAAGCTGGGAGTGGATATAGCTCAAGTGGTTGAGTGCCTGCCTCCCAACCATGAGGCCCTGGGCTATAATCACTGATACCTCTTAAAAAAAAATCTAATAATTGATCTAATCAAATTCCCTTAACCAAAGCAAAAGCAATCAAAGGATCTCACTCCCACAGGAATAGATTAGTTCAAAAATATAATCTGTTCTTGTCGGGATCCACCAAATTCAAACTGAAACTGTCACAATACCAAAAAGAATCGAAACCAGAGACTCAAACAGATATTTACAGATATTTTCACCAATAGTTATAGCAGCTTTATTCTTGCCAAACAAAGGAAGAACACATGAATGGATAAACAATGTGGGGTGGAATTTTCTTCATCTGTGAAGAGGAATGAAGTTCTGATAACATAAGACAACCTGATGAACCTTGAAATAAGCCAGATACAAAAGGACATATGTATGATCTCAATGATATGAAATAATTAGAATAAGCAAACTCACATTCAGAAACTAGAATATAGGTTACAGGGCCCAGGGCAGGGATAAGGAAGTGGGACTCAATGCTTAATTGCACAGTTCATTAATGTGAATATATCCCTCAAAGGTGACTGACTGCACATATCAAATGAGTCTGATCTATACAACCATCTTTTTTTCCCCTTTTTTATAAAGAAGTTTTAGAGTACATAAATGTTACATCAAAAATATAGGGGGTGGAAATATAGGGAATTTTCACATACCACATTCCCTCCTCCTGCACTTCCCTCCTTTAACATCTTTCATTGGTGCCACAAAAATCTCCTTTCATTTTTTTAAAGATTTATTTCTTTATTTATTTACTTTTTAATCCATTGTTAGCCCCTCCCGTCCTTTTCTTTTTTCTCTTTTTTTTTTTTTTTTTTGGCTGATTTTTATGTACATTCGCTGGGCAATTCTCTGTGTCTGTTTCCCGCACCCTCTTCTCATCATTCTCCTCCTGTCTTCACAGGGATTGGGTCCTGGGAAACTCTGATGTGAAAGAGAGATGTTCTGTTGCCTAGACACCTTAGTTTCTGGTTTTTCAGCAAGACTCACTCTCCTGTTACATCATCATCTTGCTGCATGGCTCTGCAGGGCCTGGCGGCTCAGTGGCTCACAGGTCCTAGTAGCCCGTGTGCCCTCTATATTTTTCTTTATTTTTAACGTGCCAGGGATGGAACACAGGTCCCTCCATATGGGAGACGGACGCCCAACTATTTTAGCCACGTCTGACCTGACAACCATCTCTTTCTATATATTCACCTTACCACTCCCTACCTTTTCCTCTGGGTTTAGAGCCAATAACATTTCCACTGTTACTAGCCCAAAATTGCTGCACCGGAGCCCTTGTGGCTTCCTTACAACACCAACCCAACCGTTTGTAATCAGTCCCTTTGAAAACCAACCTTCTTCAAATTGTCTTAAATTAAGTGTACCATCTGTTTTCCTTAGGACTTTGATAAAATATATGATACTGGATTAAGTTGCTTAATCTACATGAGTTTGTTTTCTCATTTATAAATGAAAACAATTTAATAATTACTCTTCAGATTATTCTGATGATGAAAAGTGATGCTTTAAATAGAGTCCTTGAAAGAGAAAAAACTCAAAAATATAATCATTATGTTTATTTGTATTGTAAGGATTCAGTTCACTGTGTATGGTAGAAAACCCAACTAGACGTGACATAACTAAAATGAATGCTTAACAACCTTTAACAAAACCTCCTTTTGGTTTTATTTTTTTGGTTTATTTTGTGTTTCCTTTTCATCCTTTTTTGGGGTATTCAGGTTGGACCACTCTCAGGGGCAAGACACAGCTACCTCTCTCTTAGCATCCTTTTAATAACAGGAACCCAGTGGCTCAGGCCCTGAGCAGCTAGAATGAAATAAAATGAAAAGAACAATATAAATTTAAAATATTTTTCAACAGAAAAAAATAAACAAAGGAATAAAAAACATGGCAAATTTATTTTGCTGCGATGAAATATTCTTGATGAAAATTAAAAATAAAAGTTTCCTTGTATTAGAAAGAAAATTAAAAATAATACAAAACAGGATGGTTCCAGGGTTGGTTAATTCAGGTGCTTGACACTATCATCTAAGACAGAAATTTGATGTGTATTATCAACGCTAAAATGTATGCAACCTCATACCTGGACTAAATCTGGAGGAAAGGCAAGAACAGTCATTAGGGAACCAACTGCATCGACACTATTATTAAAGTACACGGTAGTGAGGGGGCTTTTGGACATCTCTGTCACCCCCTGACATCTCTCCTATCAAATCAATGTGGTTGGGACTCAGAGAGAGTCTAGAAGGGTTGTAGTGAATAGAACACAGGCTGAATGAAAAAGAAAAATTCCTTCAGGGAAACCAGTAAGTCAAGAAGTGCTGCTATATCTGGAGTGATGGTTAGGCTCATGTGTCAGCTTGGCCAGGTAATGGTGCCCAGTTGTCTGGCCAAGCAAGCACTGGCCTAATTGTTACTATGACAACATTTCATAGACTTGAATTACCAGTAAGTTATTGTATCTTTGGCCATTTTCATCTACAATCACCTGAAATTGGCTTCAACAATGAGAGATGTCTCATCCAATCAATTGAAGGCTTTAAAAGGAGAAGTGATGGTTTCAGCAGTCAGAAGACAAAATTTTCGTCTCTACTACACCCAGCCAATTTCTCCCCAGGAGCTCATTGAAAATCTTCACCGGTGTTCCCAATGTGCAGCGTACCTCACAGAATCTGGACTTGTGCATCTCCACAATCATGTGAGAAAATTTTACAAAAAAGTTTATAATACTTAAAAGTGCCTCCTGTCATTTCTGTTTCCCTAGAGAACCCTGAATAATTGTCTTGGTGACAATGATAAGCTCAGTTGTAAAAGGTATCCCATAACCTTGACAACAGCTTCTACTTCAGCCCCAAACTGATAGATCCTGTAGCCTCTTCCCCAATGACAAAGACAGTATCTGTCAAGGGGCTGGAGTTGCCAACATTAAAAAGAACCAGTGGTCACTTGACACTTTTGGGGTAGGGAGGGGATGAGCAGTTGAAATACAGGGGCTTCTTTGGGAGTTGGAGGTTGTCCTGAGTACTGTTGTGGCAACGGATGTAGGCCATTTTAAATCAGCACACACCACTCAGAACTGAGTGGGAGAGAGTGTGGTCCACAGTGTGAACTGTGGTCTATGGTTGGTGGCAAGGCTCCAGGATGTGTAAGTTCATTGAGGTTGGTGGGGCACACTGTGGGAGATGTTTGTGTGGGATGTGGTGGGAGGTGTGGGAGGTGGGCAACATGGGAATCCCAGTGGGTTCCGTGAAATATTTTGGGTAATCTAAGCACCTCTTAAAATATATGTATATATATATATATATATATAACATTTTTCTAAGCAAATACACATATATGCATATATATTAAAAAAAAAAAAATAAGCAACTCTGGCTAACTTAATCAAAACAACCCCGCTTTCAACGGAAAGATTTAAGGCAACTCAAAATAAGTGGGTGTGCTAGTGAATCCTTCTATAGAAACAGAGATGACCCAAGAAAGATTAACTTCAAAGAGTCCTACCCTGGGATGTCTGCCAGAGAAAGGTCCACCATTGTGGCTGGTACTGCTGCCACTCATCATTATCATCACTGTCACACATTACAGCATTCAACCTTTGAATTTTTGCAGCAGTGCCTCCAGATTTAAGGCCCAGATGGGCATGTCCAAGTGACCAAGCCTATTTCATTTGCATATACCCTAATGGCCTAGGGGTAAGGAAAGAGAACCAGGCCCCTCTGAGCTTCCATTGGCTCCCCTCCAAAGCACAATTGTGTAATCTATTCTAAAAGTATATCCAACTCTATTACTTCCCTGTAGGAGATACTTCCTGGGACACACAGCACCCACAATCCAGCTCCTACTAACCTCATCTGGTTTAAGAGTAAGAGATATCCCTCCCTCATTTAACCCTAGCTGCAGTGACCTTCTTTCCTACCATGCCCCCAAGCTCTCTCCCACAGCAGCACTTGCACTGTTACTTCTATCAATATTCTTCCCCAACTCCTGCTGCTCATCAGCTAACTCTTAGTCAACCTTTAGGACTCCATCAAAATGTTACATTATCAGGGAATTTTACCACCTCTTCCTGACTGAGCTAGTATTCAACTGTTTTCCAGCAATCTTTAGTTCTCCTGACTATCACTTTAACTCTAATTCCATCAAGTCTGTCTACCACATATTAGCCAGTTTCTCACTCAACTCAGTGGGCTTCAGTAAGACACAAGTCACAAGAAAGAGACTGCAGAACTTGAAGCTAATTTAGCTTGTACATACAGAATGCATTTTCTCATCCAAACACTTCACCTGAGTCCCCAGGTGAGGGCTATTTCCAGAGTCAAAAAATTCAGTTTGAAACTGAAGCTCCTGAATTATAACACAGAACTCCCAAAGTGAAATGCTTGACCAGAATCTGACTCCCCAACATCACAAGGATAGGTGAACTATGTCTATATTTACAGAAAGGAAGTTCAAGCAGTGGAATTTCAACATTAAGTAATGTTGTTTAAGGATTAAACTCTATTACTAATCTTTTCTCTTTGGTATTCATTGGAAATTTTAGCTGCAGAACATAATTTATTAGATAAAGTGGATTTTGAAAATAAAGTTGAGGACTGCATTAAACAAGTCAGATGATAAATGGAGACTGTAGGACCTTGGATTTTGTGGTCTCTGTAACTTACAAGAGTTAACCCCTCATATCCTGGTATGATACTTTTTCTGCGCCTCTAGATTGTAAAGTCCTGCGACATGTTGTACTGAACATGAGCGACTCCAAACTGCCCTTTAACGATGGAGAATTTTACAAGAAAGTGTTTTGGGTTCAAGAACAGAGAGCTTACCTTGGCTTTTCCAGTGTTTATTTCTCCATACTGTACTGTATGGGCTGTTCATAAATTCTTAAAATTTAACTAAAAATTAAGTTTCCTTACCCGTATCCCAAACAAAATCAGCTTCCTGCATCAGTGATTCTAACAATGTCTTCAGTGTATCTCATAGATTGGCAGTCAGAAACCAGCTACAATCAATAGAATGTGAATTCACTCAGCATGGCACTCCTTTGATGCCCTAAAGCTTCCTAGAATGCATAGAATCATGTAGCATGCATCTTATCGAAATATTTCTGTATATACTTGAACAAAACAGTTCACACAATTTAATTTCTTATTTTTTCTATTCTCAATTAAGTTTGTAGAGCAGACAGAAAGTAAAGTTCAGCCACTATTGAAGAAAAATACAATGAAAATGTGGACAAAATATTACTCATTTTGTCCAAATCTCTCTTCTAAAAGATTGATCTTTCTACTTAGAAGAGAGTATACAAAAAAGGATGGTCTGTTTTTCAGATTTTTCTTTGAAGTTTTAAATGGCAGCCTGAAAACTCTCTCTCTCTATCTCTCTCTTTCTCTTTCTCTGTCTCTCTCTCTCTCACACACACACATGCACGCAAGCACACACAATACAATAATATTATAGCAGGTAAATAAGAAAGGTCAATATATTTTGTACACAGATTCATGTCTTATGTTGTCACAAGCCCCTTGATAGTTTTGGAAATTAACGTTGAATTCCTAGAATAAGGAACCAATATTCAGATACGAGGAAAATGCAAGCAATGCATGCAGATCTGAAACATGAGCCTAAAATGAAGCCCCAAATAAGGGGCTAGAGAGTAGACTTAGCCACAGCATCAATAAATCTGGGTCAAAGCCATCAAAAGAAATAATAGGGAAAAAAATAAAAAAGGAAAGAAACAGAAACCCTTCCACTTTTTCTTGACATAAAAGCAATAAATGGAACAATTATTAAAATAATCAAGTCACCGTCTTCTACAGATTGATAGATTATGTGGTGTATAAATTTGCTTAAGTTGCTTGCATAAAAACCACAATGCAAGTCATTAAGTAATGCTAAAACTGTTTCAGTTGACCCAACCCTCAGGATACTTAAAGATGAACTTTAATTTTCAGCCCAAATTCACTGTACCATGTTATGCATATTTTTTATGTGTACTAGATATACCCACTCACTTTGTGCCACCACAAATATCAGCTTGGGCTCATGGAGTCAGGCTCAGCCTTTGGATTTACATGAAGGGAGTCCTAAGAGTCAATAGAAAGCACACAATAGATCTACAGGATGATACTTGTTCAAACACTCAAGAAACATTTATGCCTTGGGTTCTCAGTGCTTTCACACTGCATTGAGAAGCTTGCCTTTGGTTGTCTCAGGTGAATAACTGGGCACATGTAGTCATGGGCAGATAATTGAGATACTGTATTTACATAGTGAGTAGTTCTTACCATCCAACAACATGATGAGGCACAAACCTTAAGGCTAAAATGAGAATCGAGCAAAACATGGGGAGGAAGGCCTTTAAACTACTGAATCTCTAACTTCAAGACCAGCACAGGAAAAAAGTCATCTAGACCTCTGGTGCAAAATTTCTGGTGAAGGACAGCACTTATGTCTTGCCTTCTGCCTACTAAATACACAAGATCACTTCTCTGGTCTGATAAATTGTTCCATGAGACTGGTTTCACATACTGCCTTTCTCCTTGCTTTCAAACCACCAAGTTTCATCCAAAACAAAAAGATATGTGGAGATTTCATTCCTAAACCAATGCCTTTTACAGTTCTATTTTGGTTTACAACTATCATGCAGGAATAATCCATGAAAGGGTTCTGTGGCTAAAGTCTGCTGTTATCTACACCCACAAGCTAACATGAATGATTGAACCTTATATGGTAAAGCTCCACTGACATGCAAAATCCTAGAGTCCACTGAATGGAACCCACATTAACATCATACCTGAAGCAAGAACATACAACACCACAAAAAGCTTGAACAGATTTAAGCTGTTGTTTGTCTAGACATTCTTTGTGGGGAAAAACCAGGGGTAAAAAGCTTTCCAACAATAACCATATACCAGTAAAAACAACTACGACAACAACAATAACAACAACAACAACAAAAAACAACAATAGAATCCCAGAGAAGTTGTTAGAAGACAATGCCATACTTAAAACTTACAGTTCTAATATAAAAGCAATGTGTTCTTCTAGAAACTTAAAACACATGCAAACAAATCTCTGATGTACTGTTGCCTTTTATTTATTTATTTTTTTTTTTTTTTTCCACATCCACTTTGCTTTATTTTTTTTTATTTTTTATTTTTTTATTATGGGTAAAAATCAAAATTCTCACAATACATACAAACATTTGCAAAATGATATGTAAATATATATGCATATATGTGTATTTGCTTACAAAAAT